>VYZT01036031.1:2645-29616 GCA_013400735.1 Pomatostomus ruficeps | reverse complement strand
GGCAAAGTTTCTGTTCAGTAATTTTGCGTTGAATATTTTTTCAGCTCCAGGCAATGACGTAGGGATAGTGAGAAATCTGTATCTCTACCTCACTTGTACTTGTCATTTTCCTTCTCTGAATAAAACTGTCTTGCTTCTTAGCTATCTTGTTCATAATTTCTGATATTCTCATCAGTTTCACTGAGTGGACCAAAACACATTATTCAATCATTTCTAAAGAAAGAGTCAAACACTGGTTCTTAAAAATACTTATGACTAATGTCACTCTTCCTTCAACATGGATTTACAAAATTTAACCTGAATATTATAACTTCATTATATTATATCTAAACTTTGGTAGTAAAAGGAAAAGTAATACTGAAAGAATACTTTTTATCAGTTCCACAGAGAATTTTAAGAAAAGTGAATGGGCATAGGGAAGCAAGAAAAAATTTCTGTCAGTTCAGTTTATTGTCAAGGCCCTAATATAACCACAGAAAAAGTCTAGAGAAAGATTTGTCTGTGAATAAAAACTAGAGAAGTATTTTCTTTCTCTTTTACTGAAGCAGAAAATGATTTTATAGACTGAAAAAGTAATATTTTCTACTGTGGATTTTTGTGAAACAACAGCTTTTCTAGGAGCCATACACCCAGTATTACCATCACTTTTTTTAATGTAAGAAAAATCAAAGTACTATCAAACCTTGTAGACATAAGAGATTTCCAGAGAAAGGCAGTGTCCACCATGGGATTTATTTTTAAAAGGTATTTTATTTGTTGTTCTGAGGGCAAGAATATCTATTTTTGTAACTATCAAATACTTGGAAAATGGAGGTTTAGTTCCTCCCCAGGTAAGGGTAGATTCAATTGTCTTTGGAGCCTTCTGTTTTACAAGGTAAAGAATGAGATGTAGTACTTCCCTCATCTCTCTAAATAAAAAAAAATGGCTACGTTTCAAATCCCTCATTTCCTTTTTGTTTAACATAACCTCTGGAATTAAAGAATCCCACTGCCTGTGGTGCTCTGATTAGCTTAAATCTCAGTAAGAATTCACTCAGCACTAAAAAACCAGTATTTTCACTATCTGAAATTAAGTTATTGCTAAGATTTAAACTGGGAAAGCCATTAATGAGTTTTGGAGACAGTTTGATTTTCCTGCTTAGATTTTTACTGCAATCTCTAGCCAGCTGAACAGCAAGAAGGAGCTTTATTTTTGTGTGTACACTAGGGACTTGCATTTCAAATCTACCCTAATTTAAAAAGTGAGCCTTTAGAGTCCTACTAGTAGTCTTACATATCAATGAAGAAAAATACTCGGATGGAAGATGTTCTTTACTGTTCTTTAATGCCAACATAATCTACTACAGGACTTCAGGAAGAAATGTCACCCATAACAGTTATCCCAGAATTAGTACTAGGGTTCTTGTCACTTACCATTGAAGTGGTTTCTTTTGATCCTGGGAAGAGTTGGTGATTTTCTTTCACAGCAGGGACTTCACCAGCTTACCCAGGTTGGGTTTTGATAGGGTGCTAGAAGATGGGCAACCTAGCCTTGCCCTGTGGCTCTCTCTCCGAGCTGGATATTCTAGGTCTAGAAGTTGAATGGGAGCAGAAAAGACAACACATTCCCCTTCAATAAACAGTTGAAGCGGGGCCTGGTACTTGAATATATGTGTTTTAGATAGAGCCTTCTTAAGAAACTATTCTTTTCCCCTTAATCGGCATGCATTCTCTGAAGGTTTCAAGAATGAAAGAGAGCCTTACATATATTTCAGACTTAAAGAATTTTCTTTTGTCTGTATCTAAAATCTTTGTACCTCAACCATCATGACACTTTCAGATGTTTTCAAGAAAGAACAACTCCTTTGCTTCTACCAGCAAACATACAACAAGTAAATCAAGGCAGCACTTTACCTTTCAGAATGCACAACTCCACCTCCATTTAGAGGAAAACTGTTTTTATAGATTGGTGGGATATGGATACAGATACAAGTAATTACTGGAATTATTTGCCTTTCTGAAACAGGTATCTGAGAACTCTTCTTCTGATGAACAGTTCAAGAGGCCAAAACTGAGGTAAGGCCAGCTCCAGAGATAGACAGCCCTCCCTTTATGCTGAGAGAGAGTCTCAAATGCTTCTGGATATGCTAATTTTATATAGTGTCAGGTCTCTGGTGAAGTACTTTACCTGAATCATAAAAAAGTAAATTTTTAATTGCATTTCAACATTATTATCAGGAGTCAAAAAACCAACACTGGAACATTCTCCCATACAAATGGCATCGAAGCAATATTCCATCTTGTTTTATTAGGCAAGAACCCACCTAAATCATCGTGACCCAGCTCCACGCAAAAGTCAGATGCAAAACCAATGGCCTATTACTCCCAAGCAAAGGAACAAAGTTATGAAGTCTATATTTATGATCCAGGCAGAAGCTCTCCAAGTATTTACCTGTAAGTTTAAGGTCATGGGTTTTATTTCAAAAGCAAAATGCTTAAAACATTCAGACCAGACTGCAGAATTTTATACACTAAAGAAAGAATGCAGGGAAGCAGCAAAGCAAAGCTTTATTAAATTTCCCATTCAAGTAACTCCATTACTGCCAGGAACACATATCGTGGTTTCTGTGCTCCTTATGTCCTCTGCGTGCCTTGTTAGAGGCTACTGGCCAAGTGAAAGTTATTTTTCACACACACACATTCACTGAGACCATTAACTTCATTTATACCAGTCTGCTATATACTCTATTTTCAAACAGTGAGGACTCCTGCATGGTATACACCAGTGTTCAGCAGCAGACAGATACCGCACACCTCTTCCTGGGTGTTATTTCAGCCAATTACTAAGCTGACCAAAGCAATAGTTAAGTTCAGGTGCCACAGTCCCATAACTTTGAGTAGGAATCTTTCACTTATAAATGAAGATGCAGGAAAAAGTTACTGAAACAAAAACCAAAACCACACTTATTGAGTCAGAGGACATTACTTTGAGAGTCATCTTAAAAATCAAGATATGATATTAATACTTACAGTAAAAACAAATACAAAAGAACCATAGCACAGGACAAAAACCACACATCATCTTCATTAACTACATTAACATACAGAATATTTACAAAGAAAGAAACTTACACAGCCAGAATGAGCTATGAAGACAACTTGGAAATTTCCCCCAAAACAGAAAATCCAACCAGGCAACCATTATCATATCAGCTGCATTGCAGCTATTACAGGCAGATTTGTATCAAAAAACCACTTTCACAGAAGTAGTAATTTTTATTATGTTGGTGAGGAGAGTCGTATTTCTTTGAAACACAATATACGTACAACACTGACATTACATCATGTTTAACAGTTTTGTGTGAAGTTCTTGCATGTTTTAAAGTGTAACCAACCCCCCTCCCCAGTGTTCTGCTATTCATTTACAAAACTATCCTAATCAAATTCTGTTTCAACAATGACAAAACTTTACTGCTACCCTGATTTCCTTTTATTTCTGTACATAAACCCATCACCTGATTGGGAAGACATTCCAATCAAAACCAGCTTTTTTGTATGTCTCGTACAGACACCTACAGAAATGCACAAGTAAAGGTGTGTGCAGGAATTCACTAGGTAGCAGGTACATCTAATAAACCTAATAAAGCCATTAATGTAGTATTAGTAGTGATCACAAATGACCATAGTTCACACACATTTTTTTAAGACACATAAACTGCATCATAAAGCTGCTCATTGAATCCATTTTTACTTGTTCTGGCTTCTGTTATGGATTAACCTCAGCCAACATAAATGCTTGTATTAAAATTAAGACAATAGTAATGAAACATGCAGTTTCTCCTACATTATTTTAGTTATTTTACTGGGCTAACACATTACTAAAATAATCTAGCCATTATCAGAATTACAAAATAGACTTCAGACACAGGTAACACTAGGATAATACTTTTCTGTTAATTAGGAGCATGAAGAGAAAGGCTTGTGGTGACACCCAAGCTCCTGAAGTTTGGGGTATGGGAAAAAGTGGATTGAGCTCCAGCCAACATAATCAAGAACGTGGCAGATAGAAAGCACGTTACACAGGTAAAAGGATAGCAAGAATTTTCTTTGCTGCCCACTGGGGAAGAAAGAGGTGTAGAACATGCAATTTTTAGACTATTCCTACAATTCAAAAGCTTTTCTGCATTTCCAGAAGCTACCTTATAACCACTGTTGGAGAATTTATTGCCTGCA
Organism: Pomatostomus ruficeps; assembly: GCA_013400735.1. NCBI lineage: Eukaryota > Metazoa > Chordata > Aves > Passeriformes > Timaliidae > Pomatostomus > Pomatostomus ruficeps. The sequence goes on along the minus strand of VYZT01036031.1, from coordinate 25,404 downwards.
AGGAAAGAAGTCTTGACAAAGAACAGCCCTAGCCAGAACCTTGCTTTCCCCTCCACAGAGGCAGAGAGGCCCAATACTCTTACAGGCCAACTTAAAATAATAAAAAATTGTTGAGTAGGTAGAAGCAATCAGGTTCAAAGCCCTGTAACCCAGAGTGATACCCAGAAGTAAAAATGAGTAGTGTTACGAGTATAGATAAATACTAAGTCCATCTCTTCAGGGAGTAAACATGAAGGCAATCAGAAAAATTTACTCATCTCCAGATCAACAGGGGTAGATTAGAAGAAAAGTTAATACTATACAGAGAGACGATGTACAATTACATAATAAAAACTGACTTAATGGATAAAAATTGCTCTATACATGCAAAGACACTCACATACCATGCCACTCCTAAATGCATATATGCATGTATGTGCACATACATGTGTCCGTGTATGTATACACATTGCCAAAATGTAGGGAAATCCATTTTGTTAAGCACTGCACAGCAGAAATACTCCCATACTTCCACAGAGTGCTGTCTTAAGCCTCAACTTACCTCATGAAGTAGAGCCACAAACTGGAAGTTTTAAGTTTTGGTTGTGTGATGCCATTCTTCTCCCCTCCCTAAGCTCATAAGCAATGACACACTGAGTTTAAAACCAAAAACGTTGCAGGGCAAGCTGGACAAATCAGATACTTACTTATCAAAGCTATCACTGTACTTTATGAAGCTCTCCAACTTTTCCTTGGCATATTCTACCACATCTGAATGAAGCTCTATTCCATGATTTATCCCGAAAGGCCCTGTAAATAAAAACAGCATGGTATGTTTTCATGGTGTTTCTTTTCTAAGTACAGCAAAACTGCATGGAACAGCACTGTACTGCGAAAACATTAAAAACACATAAAACAGAAGTCTCCAAACACTGCTAGACAGTTATTTTTTGTTATCGGCATTACCAGTGCTTAAAAGGAAGGTAAAAGTCCAAAGGTTCAGTAAAAGAACAGGGACAGAACTACAACAAAACAATTACAGGATGAATTTCCGCAGAAAATTACTTAAGTAAGCATGCAGAAAATAAGTTCACTAATGCTGAAGTCAGTCTGAACAAATTCTTTTTCAACACATTACTTACTTGGAATATAATAGATAAAAATTTTAATTTAGTCTCTATTTTGGTATTTCAATTTTGAAGCTTTCTTATGGCAAACTTTTCATCTTTTGACAATTTAGAGATTGAGGATTATATCCCTTAGCCACATATGCTCTTCTATTTTGCAGGCTGCAAAATCAGAAATTTGTTCCTGACTTAGTTATATATAATAATTAATTTCCATCTAGAACAGTGAAATTGCCTACACATTACGTTCAGTCATCACAATCCCATCACAATTGCACTGCATTCCTGTGATCAAATCCAAGTATAATTCCAAGTCAAACTGTGTGCCAAAAGTTAATGCTATATTTCAGGAACAAGAAGAAATCATGAGACAGTATTATGAGGATTATCCACATCAGGAAGGAATCTGAATCAGACAGTCACATTTGCTGTGAGGATTCTAAATTTAACATGCACTCATAGCCCAAGGTCTTTAGCCATTGGAGCATAGAATTGGAAAAGGGAGAAGGAAGAGGGAAAGTAAACATCAGTAAGATTAGACAAAACTTATATTTATATCCTCTACTACATTCTAAATCTTTCCTAAATATTTAGCTCCATGATGTTACTCCAGTGAAACAGAATTCAATTTGTCTGTTCTAGGACACAGATTAACAAAACAGACCTAGGGTTAACAAGAGAGGTTTCATTTTCCTGTAAGAAAAAGATAGCATATAGCTATATACCATTAAGCTGATCAATAATTGGACCTCTTAATACAGTTTAGAACATTTTCTACTGGGTGGAATAAAACCAATCCACTAGGTTACCACTGGCAGTGCTCATAAGACCTCATTGATTGCAGGCAAGAGGTAGGTATCATCCAAGGGATATTCTTACGTGAAAACATGTACCTCCTGCTGACATGCATTTTTAGTGTAAATTCATTTTATTATTGGTCACTTTCAGAAAAGCATTGGCATAGGCAAACCCTTTCTAGCTGTTTAATATTTCCTTGTACCATAATAGGCTATGATGTTTCTAACAGCTCTACAGCATACAGCAGCATTCAAGGTATGCCTTCTTAACTAAAAATTAATCACAATTCCTTTTACCTCATAATTTAAAGTAAATTAAAAATGCATTAACATCATCTGTCCAAAAATTCACATGTACATTTTTTCAAGTACCTAACTTTGACAACAACTAAAACATTCTGCAAATGTGAGTTGTTCCAACAGCTTGAAATTAAAACTATGAATGCACAACACTACCACATCATCATACACCACAGTATCCGTAATTTAAATGGAAAGATGAAAACGTCTTCTCTTCTTCCTCTGGGAAAGTCACAGCTGGACATGTAAGCAGAGTCAGCTATTCTAAAAATGTGAAACCAACTTCTCCTCTACTCTGAAATCAACTGGACTCTTCCAGCATAATGAGCTAGCAATTCCACCACCCAGTTTGAACTTTGTTTACATTTTAACAGTATCAGCAACCATTAATTTAGTCACTGTGGATTGGTGTGGGGTCTTTTTAGTATGTTGCTATACTTAGAAGTGATTGCCTGTTTCAGATTATTTGACAATTTAACCTAGTCATTTGACACTGCCAGTGTGGCAGAAACATTACTCACTACATTGTCAAATTTAAAGATACCCAACTACTGTCAAAACCCACATGGTTCTGCTTCTCACTGCAGTGTACACTGAAATCGGTTTGGAAAAAAAATGAGCTTTTAAAAGTGAATATGGTTTATTTGTCAGAAAATTACATTTGTTTATTTTTCGTTGTTAAAGGAACTGTTCCCTGGTTTAAAACAAACACTAAAGTAGAATTATTATATGCAACTAATTTTATCAGGATTATAGTAAGAAAATAAAGGCACATAAATTGCATTTACACCTTCCATGCCTCTGCCTAGAACTCAAAACACATTAGAACACTAAGACTTTGGTGACAGGGTACAGCACTCCAAAAACATGGAAAGTCTGCTTCTGTAAGTAGCTGGGTAGTTGCTGCTCCAGGCTGCCCAAGCCCTGCTAGTGACCATCAGCACCTGAGCTGCCTTTTTGGGAACACCTGCAGGGTAACTGTGCTCCTCAGGGCTGTCAACCAACCTCACCTTCAGTAGAAGATAAGTCTTTTCCTGTTTAATTTCCTCACCTCTGAAGGATATGATTATATTCTGAAGGATACGAATTCTGCTTGATACAGAGAGGTCAAACCCAGGAGCATTCAACAGCCACTTGAAATTGGTTAAATACAGAGATACACATGCAATATACATAAGCAACTGCAAGAAACATAAATTTCTTTTTTTTTTAAACATAGGAGTTAAGAAAGAATAATGAAGTAACAAAGCTTTCCACGAGACAGATATAAATAAGCACCATTAGTCACTACCATGAAGAAACATTTTAGAGGAAAAAATGCAGCAATATTTACCAATTGTTTTAATACTGAACTTAAAATATTATAATCTAATTTAAAATATCCACTCTCAATTAGAAACACTCCCAAACAGGAAAAAGCAACAGTCTAAGAGAGTAGATGGCCTTATCTTATTTTTACCTGTGAATGAACATAATTCCTGTTTCCACAAAACAGTGGAATCCCTTGCATTTATTAGTATTAACTAGGAAAAAAAGATACTGCAGGTACCAACAAATGATATTTGTTATGCACTATTAACCATCATTTCTTCTTTTCAATAAGAACTAAAGTAACTAAATTAATTGAAAATTAACAAACCAACTCCTGACACCTTAGTTTTGTATATAAATAAATATAAGCAAAATCTGCATGTTACCTGTCAGCATGGTTTCTGCATCCAAAGAAAAACTTCATGTAATATGGTCAATAAAACTGTATCTAAGAAAACTACACATTAAAGTAACTACAGCTGTTTTATGTAATGAAATTGATTTGTAAAAAAAATTAGTTGTTGGTGTATGTGCTCTGTATTGTTGAGCATGTTGAGAATGAGGAGATTTAATGCATTTTTCTCTCCAGGTTTAAAATTTAATTTAGGCAACAATAGTTAGTTCCATCTTTTTTCATATAGGAAATGTATTTGAAAACAAGAAAAAATACAGTGCTAGTGTGTTAAAATTCTTTTCAAAACCTGCAGACCTGATTAAAAAGTCTCATCAGTCTACACCCCAAAATCTTCTCACTAAAAAAAACCTAAATATCTTTTAAAATAATCGTTTGATATAGTGATACAGATTTATTTTTCATTTAAATTTCTTCAAGTGAAATTAGCCTTTACAATTTAGATTTTTCCTTTCCATAAACTGAAGATCAAAACATTAACCTACAGTAAAGGCACAGATAGAGTGCAAATGCAAACAAAAATCTTAGTCTTCAAGAATTGTTCCACTCTACCTTTCCCTTTTAAGCAAAAATAAGGATTGTTTCCTTTCAAACGAGAACTTTAGACTACAGAATGCAGGAAGAATTGCCTCTTCCAAAACAACCCACGAAATGTCATCAAACTACAGCATCAGTAGCATCAGTGAACTGCTTGCAGATAACAAACAATATTTTAACAGCACATCTCAATGAGCCAGCCTTAGGTACGGCACTGTCATTGTTAAAGAAGTAAAAGTAAGGTTTTACAGGGCTTGTATAATCTTCTAATATATGCAAACCCACTATATTTGAATAAAAACGTTCAGGTTACCTAATATTAATCCCACCATTGTACTCAAGTATCCGGTTCCACTACCCAGATTAAGAAAAGACAATCCAGGCTGAAGTTTCAGTGCTTCCATGACTTCAGAATAAATGCAAGGTGCTGACAAGTGTATATTTCCATGCTTCCAGGCCAAGTCTTTATAAGCATTGTCCCTGTATCCTTCCAGATAATAATCACCACGATCAATTGCTCTGAAGGCTTGCTCCACACTCTCAGTGCGAATGTACTGAGCTTCTTTCAAGTTATCAATTAAGTCATCGTTGTCTTCTCCAGCACTTACAGCTCCTCCCATGCTGAACTTCTATGGCAATTCACTTAGTTTGCAAAATACATTAGGAGGAGAGTTTTCCCAAAAGTATACGTATGTAATGGAGCCTCAGTCGTTTTTTCAGAAGGACATCACAAGTGAATCCTGCAAAACAGATACATTTACATAACTTGAGTTTCAAAAGACAAAGAAATGAATAACTATTAGCAGGTCATGAAATACTGGTAGTACTGGATAACTTTATGAAGCAGAACTAGGAGTCTGGACAACTAGTATTTAATCAAAATTCTGCCCCTCAGATTTTAACTCCAAGCAGAGAAACACTGGCCTAATATGTCAGCATGGGCTGTGTACATTATGCCAACTCTTAGGCTGCACTGCTTGTAGACACTGCGAATACTGCAGTGCTAAGAACCCATCACCCACGTTATGTATTTGAGGGGGCATGGACGGGACAGCAACTGCCTTTAGGTAAGCTCTAGTCCCATCCTGAGAACTGAATGTCCAACAACAGCTGGAGCTTGTACCAACTCAGCTAATTTTGAAAGGAACTTGGTTTCCATGCTCTGAGATCACCCCATGGGGGGAAACAAAGCCCAGGAAGGGGTGATATCCAGGAGATGCTTTTCAGATGTTCACATTTGAGATGAAACAGAATACTAGTGCAGATACAATGTCACATTGCTCTGTTCTGGAACGGAAACAGGAAAGCCCTCCGTGTACCTAAGTGCCACCTAATGCCTGCTATATTCACTAGAGGAATAAAAATTCCTTAAATACCTAGAAGTTTTCAACAGCTTGCCAGCTCATAAGTGTAATTCTACACAGCACACTGTAATAAGTCATATTAACTTCAAAATAATTCCTTCAGATCTGTATTTTACCTGAAGTTATTTCATTATTAATTACTAAATTCAAAATCCAGATGTTAACTTTTTTTATGTTGCATGAATTACCAGTAAAACAGCAACAGAAGACTAGGAGACAGGAAAACAGAAAGTTTAACGCACCACTTCTAGGTGAATAGAGTACACAGTGAGTATCAGAATAATGCTGATAACACACTGAAGTTTTAGCTGTTGCTCAGTAGTGTTTATCCTAAGCCAAGGACTTTTCCATTTCCCCCACTCTGCCAGTAAGCAGGTGCACAAGGAACCAGGAGAGAGCATGGCCAGGACAGCTGACCTGAACTGGCCAAAAGGATATTCCATACCATAGGGTGTCATGACCAGAATATAAACTGGGGGGAGTTTACTGGGGAGGGGGCAGAATGTTCAGGGCTGCTAAAGCCCTGGCAAATCAGAGGTGAAATCATGACTGTTCACCATTCAGCCATGTGCTTCCCTCTGAAGCAAAACCAATTCCCACTGACATTCAGGAATGGAAAGAGGGAAAAAGTCACCAGGTGCAATTATCCAGCAACAAAACCTTTGATTAAAGTAGGAAAAACAGACTTCTGAACACCCTAGTGTTCCACAGCAGAATAAGTACGCCTGTGTGTGTGTTCAACTGTACAGGAATATTTCTTTCTACTTGTGAAAAAACTACAGGACAATTTAGGCAGAAAAAATGAAATCTGAGAGAGACTTTCTAGGTATAGTCTATAAATATATTCCAGCCCTAATCATTTGTCTGCACTTGCACCAGACCTTTGAACGTTCACTGAAATCAAATGATACTTCAGTTAAATAATTTCCAGTGACTAAAGCAATAGTTTTTGCTGTCTTTTATACTAAAAAATTCATGATTATCTTGAGATATGTTTGGAAATAATTTTAACTAAAAACACAAAGGTAAGAATTGAGTTTCCTAAAGAAATTTAGCTGCTACATTTGAGAAATGAGAATGCCGCTTCCAGCCCTTCCTGCGGGATGCATCCACCACCTCGCACCAGCAGATGGAGAACTCGGCTCGCCATCAGCACTGCGCCAGCAAACGTGCAGAGCCCGCGGATGGGAAAACGTATAGCTCTGGCATTTCCATCAACAAGTGTCTTCACTTCACTTTCACACAACATTTACTTGCTGTAAATAACGTTTTTATCATTTTCAACTCACAACGCTGAAAGAAAATTTTTTTAGGTATTATGTAATTTTGTAATCTTGCCGCTACATGATGGCTCAAGTTATTGCAGTATCACAAGACTTTCTACTGATGACACCACCAGGTATCTCAGCTTCAATAATGGTTATCACACAAAAGCAAGAACAGAAAAGGTGTGGTCGACACCGTGACATTGTGGAAAGCAGGGGAGAAAAGAAGAGAGAGTCTCCTCCCATGAATGAGACACAGGAAAACAGCGTGGCTATTTGGCAGTGCAGCTGAAGGTTACATCTCACTCTGGATACACTGCCCCTGTGTGAAGAAGGTGATATTAGGTAGATGACAGTGATCATGTTTGCTTTTTAGATATCTCATTTTGGTTTGCTTTCATTAACCAAGTACAGTACTCTACTCTGGACTCTACAGGTAGGCAAAAATGCTGCTCAAATGGGAAGTATTTTTGTTCAAAAACAAAAAAAATGCCCTATGAAGTGAAAGAAAGAGATATTTTCATGAAAAGTGGCCTCTTGTGCTGCAGAGAAATACTTTTTCATAGTTCACTTTTCACCAATGCTTTTGTTCATAAGTTGTTGCTTATGGAAGCAAAATTACTACTAGCAAAGATGGTAGATATTTTAAACACATGACAGAAAACATCTCAGACGCCATTTCAGCACAGCTGGAGAAAAAGGGCAAGTTAGTCAAATCTTCCTTGTGACAGCTGACCCAGGACAAAGACAAAAACAGCAGAGCATACTAGGATAAAACTTTCTACACAACTGAATGCTCACCAAAAATATCCCATGAAGGTCCCTGATATTAAAACTGAAACACATGCAGTTCACAAGGAGCACAAGGAGCATTCTGACGCCTATTACACCAAGAGGTATAGCAATTTCACAAGAAAGAGGAAGGTTTGTCAAGTTAACAAAATGCAGCTCATCCTTTTAGCCTTAGGAATCTTTGGAATAAAGAAGCCAACAGAAACTAGTTTAGGAGTTAAAATTTCAATATAGTCTTAAAAGAAAAGTTCATTCACTTAGTAAATCCTACTACAATTAAAACAATCTTCATTTCTCATTCCGCACTACTCACTAATTTGTTTTCAGAAGCTGGAGCCCTGTCTTGACGTTTCTTATATTCAGGATAAAAATGAAATGGAAACACACTTTCCAATTTCCATAACAATCCACACAGCTGTATAACAGCACCTCTGGCCTGTTTCTGACCTAACATGTAACCAATTTCAGTGAAATACCTTAAGTAATTTCTGGGTGTTCTTTTGATGGTTTTCCTTTTTAATAGTCACATTAATTGAACATGTATTTTTTGGGTATGTGGCTAAGAAGTGATGACAATTTGAGTGCATTTTAATTCTTTACTATTTTATAAGACATGCAAGACGCTTAGCTGAGATGTTAGTAAAAAGTTTACCAAGGTTTTTTGCCAGCTTTTAAAGGGACACGTTTTGCATATTTCATAATTTCTACAAATATATTTGCACTTCAAGTTAATTCCCTGGGCCACCTAGAACTTGCACACTCTCTTAAATACAGTTTAAATACCATGCTAGCAAGCTATCCAGTTAATCTGCCAGACAAAACCTCATTGACATTGCTAAATCCATACAATGTCAAGTATCTTACAAATTTAGTATCTTGTAATACTGACACAACCTGACTCCATATAGATAACTATATAGAAATACAAGCTGCTGGAGCCGACTAACTTGATCCTTACTTTGTTTCAAAGGATAGAAAACAGAAAATGGACTAAATGGAATCAGCCATGTCTCAAGTCTCCTCCTCACAACTGTTTTCACTAATACATCAGCTTGGAGAAACATAACACTGAATCAAGAGTGTGATACATTACTTTAAACTCATGGAATACAACCTTGCTTGGAAAATGCTCCCTCTTACATGTGAGAGGGAGAAGACAGTAGTATGCCACTGAGCTGCACATTAAAATTACGACTGAGCTGTTTCGTTTCCCCAAAAAGGAATATTCTGTGACTGGAAGTAGAAGGGAATTAGCCATGAATGCATGCAGGGGACTGAAAGACTTCAGTCAATTTAACAGGTTCAGTCTACTAATGGCAAAAATCAGCAACATCACTCTGATCAGTGGAGATTTGAAGTTCCCCAGGCCACCAATCAAGTATTAGACCTACTTCTCTCTGTCCAAACTCAATTTGTGACACCCCCACAGCTGTTATGAACTCGAGATCATGTTATGCCTGTCCTCATCCCATCCAATGACTCCCATAACCACAGGATTTCATTTTCAGTTTAGCTTCCCTTTTTCTCCCAAGTATTACAACAGCGACTCACACAAGGAAATTCAACCTTAAACTGCAGAACTGAGTTTAAGATTTCAGCAGAAGCTTTCAAACAAACAGTATGATGGATTATGAGCTGAAAAGAATAATTTTAATATTACCTTCACCCAGTAAAGACAGGAGAAACCCAAAATATGAAGTATGTGCTGGTAGCAACTGTAGTAGGTGACTACAAAAATTAGAATAAAATGTGGGACAGAGATGTATTTTGGAATGAAGTCTTCACAATCATTTTTTTTAAATTTTTATACCTACACTTTGCTGCTAAACTGATACTAAAGGTAGTGCTTTGGAAAATCAACTACTAGAACAGCCTTCTCTTCAATACCTGTTTGTTTAGTCACTCCAAAAAGCTATGAAGGAAGAAAACCTGTTGTTTTCAGGATATATGACAGTACTTGGTGCATTAAGGAAAACTATTGAGAACACGGCATGTTTTTGAAGTCTATACTCTAGACTAACCTTATTTAAAAACATTCACTCCTAAGCTACAGTTTAGTGGGTCACTTCAAGAAGCTCTTCAAGTTAAACAGAAGCAAGTACAAAACCAAGTAGAGTCAGCTCTCCAACGCAGAGCGTTCCACAAAGCATACTTCGAGGTTCTTTGCAATACAGCAATGGAACAAAAAACAGACCACAGGATTAGCATTAAGTCAAATGAATGTAAACAGCTACAACTACTGACTTAACCTGAATTGCATTGACCTACTTGGGCAGAAAATGTTTGTCAAGCCTGATGTAAGCTTAAGCCTTGATCTTCCTGTTTGAGCTTTCAACAGGTGTTTATACAAGATTCCAGGTATGTGCCTGCTCTCACTCTTCCTCCACCGCCCGCCACCAGAACACACGGAACAGCAGACATGGTACTGCATTTCTCTCTAAGAGGTACTGAAACTTACGGAACTCCACAAATGTATGAGCAGCGACAAGCACATAAGCACATGATCAAATGAGTTTAACCTTGGTAGCTACACAAGGGCATAATTTTGGACTAACTTGCTGAGTAGCTACTGAGCTTTTTTTTTTTTTTGAGACAGTTCACGGGAACTTGAGTAAAAAAATAATAAAACAACATAAAATATTATTAGTTGCTTTTTTGCTTGTTTGATTGTTTGTTTTAATCTCTTCTTTGAACAAGGCTTTCTCTTGTACTTAATTTGTTTGTCTTATCTGAAATTCTACCTACCCTCTTCACACAATACCAAGGACTGAATGCTGAAAGGAACATTTTTCTACATATCAGTTCTGTATACCAGACCTGTTTTCAGGTATGCTGATAAAGGCTTGAAAATTCATTACCTTTTATTACATAGCAAAGCAAACAATTCTACCTACTTCCTGGACAGAATTTTTAATGTGCAGTTTAACCCCACCATCCTGACTTAGCTCCCCTTACTGCTTAAAAACTGGCAACCAAAAACTTTTTGCAAAGCTGAGACTCTCAGGCTTCAGAAACAATTTCTTCTTCAAACATAAACTCATTAATCACTAGTAAAGAGTATCTATTTGTCATCTGCACAAAATTATTTCCCCCACACACCTCCCACCCCAAATACAAGAGATATTTGGGATTTGCATACCAACAAATGTTTTGAATCTAATCATTAATGCTACCAAAAAACTTCAAATTGGGACCAAGTAGAGTAACATTTCCTTCTCATCAAAGGACCTCTTAGTATCTAATTTCACAATAATTTTGATTTAGCCAGTATCTACCATAAGGTTTTTGTTAAGAAACATTTATAAAATGAAAAAGCCCCTATGAATGAGAGAGGGTGATGAGATGACTAAAATCTCTGAAATTCCCTGATTAACCTGTCTTTGCACAAGTGTCATGACATTTTAAGCACCTGACATTACCACCTGTGCTGGAGACATTAGCCTGTCTGGCATAAAGAGTTTGTTCATTACTGACAGACAACACTAATAACCAGTTGTTGCTCAGCCTTAGAGCTGTCTCCTCCTTACTTGAAGCACATGACCAGAAGCATTGATAAGAAAGTAGCCCCTTAAGTGCTCTGAAAATCATTTTTCAAAGCAGCAAGATGCCGCTGGCTAGAAAAAAAAATCCTAGCTTTAAAATTTACTATATGTCAGTTCAGTGATACAATCTACAAGATTCAAAAAAAAAAAAAATCTAAATTATTTCAGTAATTACAGAGAGCAATGGTAACTGCTAACAAAAGTCTGAATACCTGACTGAAAATGGTAAGAGCCAAAGTCTATGGCAGTGTGTTATGCAGCTTGGGTGGTGGAACTACAGAGTCCCTTGGCAATAGCACCCAATCAGAGCTATGTGACATGTTTTTTTTCACACTATGCAGTGGCAAATTGTCAGCAAAACAATCATTGCCAATCTGTTGCTTGCCCTTAAGAGTTCAGCTACAGGCAAACTGGTGATTATGTCTCAAAAGGCTGTATGTATACCTTTATGACAGAATGCACACTAGCTCTGCCCTGATTCTGGGTACCCTATAGTGTACCACCAACTGCAGACTTCAAAACAATTAATATTGCTTCTTTACCCATACCAATCCAAAACATTCCCTGTTGCTCAGCTGTAAGACAATGCATAAAATGCTCTCATCTCTGGGGAGCCTAAGCTGACTTAGTGACCTCTCAAAGTTCCACTAAAGATCTTCTAAGCAAAGGATATCAGTTTAACCCAGTGTCTAACATGCAAAAGATCCCCTATCCTTCCTTTGATAGCAGTGTCCATGACAGAACCTGGCAGTCCTCTTCTAGCACATTTTGTAAAGGTCTCAGCTTCTGAGAGGTGTGCCTACAGCTCTGTCTATCCCCAGGCCACAACTATTTTTAGTTTGCCCAGTATAAACTAGCCAAAACAGCTTTATCACAGACTGGTTGGGAGAAAGGGGAAAGATGAAAAGTTTCTCTCGAGGGCCTAACAGACCCACAGAAACAGGAGATACCAGGGAATAGCAGTTTGTTCACTGCCTAAAATATCAAGACTTCATGATATACGAATAATTGATGTTTAATATATACAGATGTCTGATATTCACTGCGTCTGTCTCATGCACCTGTTTTACAGACCAGAAACTGCTGTCTGTGCACATATTTCACAAATTAATGAGCCACAGAGTGATCAGGCTGCAAAAGTCATTGCCACAATACACAGCTTTGTAAAAGGATATTTAACCAAAGTATTAATTTCAAGCAGGTTCATATAAGCTATAACAAGCAAAAGTTCACTGTTTCAGCCAGTACTAAAGTTCAAAAACTTACTGCACATAAACATTTCAAGTTATTTAAATAACTCACTTCCAGCAGCAACAGAACAACATACGCCTGTTGCCTTTAGCAAAAGAAAATAGAAATGAGGTCAAGCATAAAAATAGAAGATAGTTATATTCCTGACACTTGAAACCTCATCTTGGAGCTACGCATTTACTTCAGTCTTTACAAAAAAAAAAAAACAACAGGCCCAATTAAAAAACAAAAATATCAATCAACTTTACCAAGCTCCAAGTACACTAAAACTTGTTGATTTCTAATCTTCAGAAATAGATCTAAAAGCATCAAAATAGCATGCAATAATCACAGCATAAATAACTTAAATACTGTATTATCATCATGTTTACTTTCACAGCCTGAGAATCTCAACTTTTATTTATTACACATCCTCTTCTTATGAGATGCTAATAAAATTTATGGAAAAAATAAATCCCAATTCTTCTTTGCTTGATTCTTAAAACAGTACAGTGCAATACAACAATACATTTTGAGAAGTTATTTTATTATTTAGTCCTGTAATTCTTAAGAGGAAAGAATGAGTAAAGCCTACTCCTGTTTCCTGCTTCTCTTCCTCAGAACCATGACACAAAATTGTTTCACTGATGCAATCTTCCAGAAGTGTCACACTGGATTCACCATTTTTTCAAATGTAACATGTTTACTAACACTTGCAGGGTGAGTTACTTTTATCTTGTCAAAGAAAGCAATGGATATCTACCCCACTTTCTTCTTTTTAATCCCCAAATCCTGCGTATCCAAAAGCTTTAGACTTTAAGGATCCCTATCAGTATTTGTCTCAGCCTCCACACATACCATAAATGCATCAACAGCACAACCTAAAATGATGTGACTTTGTCCATAAAACTCTATTACTTAAGATTTTCAATGCTTATTTTATATAAACAGAGATCAACTATCCTTTCATGGTTCTAACCAAAAGAGAGTAATGATTTATCAAAACTTAAAAAACATAGAAATCAAGTACAAAGTAAATCTATATTAAAATTCTACCAAAAAGTCTCTAGTCATCGGGGGGGGTGAGGGGGGAATCAACACTTTAGTTTACAATGTAAAAGGTTACAGCATTAATACTATTATCAAAGTCTGTTTCACAAAGCTTCATGCAAGTATTTTATTATTCTCCCTACTTTGAGGTAATGTTTCAAAGTATTGCTTTTGTAACAGTATCACTTTAATTTACACCTCTGTGGACAGCCAGTATCTTCTACCTTAAATTTTCCCCAGGGCTTGCCAATGATTAAACAGATTATTTGCCTGCACATATCAAAGCTAACTTTGTTGTGTTATGTGATAGAAAGCTGTTCTGCACACAAAGGAGCAGGGGTGCACTTACGAGTGGGGGAAACACACAGGAATACCCTGGCCCAGGCTGCTATCAGCTCTCTCCACACTCCCACCACCACCGAGCCTCTCCAAAGCATTTCTCAGATCCAAAGGTGTGACTCCTACAGGGCTACTAAAGTTGCCATGGAGTGCAAGGGAAACGGACTTAGGAATGGCTAAGTCCTGCAAGAGGATGCTTAAGGGAGGAACCAGAGGTGGGGAAAGGGAAAAAAATCACAGCGACTAGGGGAGAAATAAGCATGAGAAAGTCAGGGCTATGGTGACAAGAGGGACAGATCACCTGTGAACAGGCTGTAGGTCAGTATGTGTGTCCAGCTGTGCTCTGCCTATCCTGTGGGATTGTTAATCTGCTTTTGCAGCTCCTTCCTGGGCCTCTGTTTGGTGCCCATGTGCATGTACAGGACATGGAGCCTGACCACAGGTCACAGGGTCCCGTGGCTCTGTGGTGCCAGCACAGCAGGGCGTGAGCTTCTGCAGGTCCGGGTGTAATCACAGGGAGTACCAAGCTGGACTGGCCAGCAAACCGGCAGAGTGGCCTTGGAACTGGGACAGGACACACTGGCCAAGTGAGGTAGCTGAAGGAGCTGGCTGCTGGAGGAACAAAGAGGGGTCCAAGGTGAGCTGCTGGAGAACCTGTGGTGTTTGGGATTGGCAGCTGAGTATGTGCATGTATGTAGCAGGCAATGGGGCACAAATGGACTGAAGAGCTCCAGGGTGGAACGAGTGCCTAAACCCAGTAACTGGAAAGATTCATAATATATACACAGGTGTTTGCAGACATTCAGCTTGGCCATCCAGAAAGGATAACAGGACAAGGCCATTGGTGCTGTTTGTGCTTGCGTTAGTGCCATCTCCTCTGTTGGTGTGGTGGCAAATTATATACGTACATGCTGAATACATGTGTTTGTTTGCTACTGAGAATACATGCTCAGCCTCACTACTCACTGGACCTGAGGGCCAAGGACACCTAAACTAAAAACTAGAAATACTTGAACAAAACCCTTCATAAGCCTTCTTCAAAAGCACAAACCAAAATACATAGGCCATTTTTAATTTGAAAATGTTTCTGAATTATTGTTTTTCTTTGTCTCCAGGTATGAATCAAGTACGACTGTAAATGTGGCTCCAAAGTTTTAATTTACTTACTGCACCAACAACAGCAGATGTGGTCTGGAAGGGATTTGGAGCATTTGTGAAAGCTCCAGTAACCATTCCAAGATACTCATGCAAATATTTCAGCAAGAAATGGAAGTTGAGAACTTTTCATCATTGTCTATATAGCAGCTGTGCACTTGCACAGCTCAAGTTAATCATCATTCCCATAATCTTACTGTATCAGTTTTTTTGCAGTCATACAAAGCACATGGTTTTTCACCTGGTAGAAGTGTAGTTTACAGATATAACACAAGAGGCTGCTACACTCACACAACCTGATGTAGTTATATCACGGACAACTCCAGCTTATCCAGAGCATGCCAGAATGGAGAAGTCAAATTTTACAGACTTTTTCTGACAACTGAATTACTTCAGAAAACATCACAGAATCTCAGGAAACTTGGCAGTAATGAGTCTTAGTCATGATGAATGCATAATTAACTGAAGCAAATAACAAGAGACTAAGGCCTATGGGATTTTGTAATACTGCAGATGTCAGCTCAGCAGAAGTCAAAGAAACTCAGCAGCTCGGCTCTTCTGTCCTTCCAGTTTCACTGACCTTCTGACAGCAATAATGCTAAATTTAGAGTTTCTTGAAGGAAGAACACAGCAAAGCTTAACAAACTGGACTACACTGAATGGAAAGAAAACCACAGTTCATTCTCCAAAGGGTAAAGGGGACAGTTTTGCAAATAAAGAGCAGGATCACATGCCCCAGCAGAAAAAGAGCCAGCAAAGCCCCAGCCACCAGAATCCAACAAGAACTATCTCAGGCAAAGATTTTCAAATGAAAATCAGATTTTGTAATGGCAAACTGATGTCCCAGTAGAAACACAGCATTCATGATTACTTAAAGTTATTACTGCTACAGAAATATTAACCATTTGTCAAAATTAAGCATCTCCTTCAGAGAACTTTGGAGTGCATTCTTTCAGCAATGTTGACTCGCATTTAATTCAGTCATAACTACCAAGCAAAAACAACTGTTCTGAAAATATCATGATGAGGACAGTGGCTCCCACATCTCTTTTTTTTAACTTTGATATACAGACCATGATGCAGCAGAGTCATCCTAACTGGGTTGAGTAGTATTACTTGGCTTTTTCTTTTACGTGTCAAGAAAACCACATGGTAATTCCCAAACATCTACTAAAAACATTTGCTATAGAAATAACAAATTCTCAAAATAGTAATCACTTTTTATTTTCTGCCAACTACATGGTCCAAATTCCTCTTTCAATGTTAAAACAACCATTTATAGGAATCAAGCCTTTCATTTGGGACAGGGATGCCACAGACATATCAACTGCTGACTATGATTCACTAGATGACTATTACTATAAACAATTCCAATTACTATCACTTCACTTACAAAAAGCACACATTGATGCAAAAATCTCCTTTTGAAGATGCAGATTTGTCATTTTTAAAAATACGAACAAATAATTAAGACATGTAATCTCTGAGATGATCTCTTTGAAATCTAGTTCCCTTTCACTCCTGAAAACAACTCATAACAAATTCTATTTGTTTTGCTTGAAGGATGATACTAATACATGCTTTTACATTCCTTTTGTGTCTACAATATTACTGCATACTGCCTTTCATTACATCTTAAACTAGTATTTTAGAACAGCTCTGATTTGACTCTAACTCTTACCACTAAATCTAAGAAGACATTTGTAGACATCAGCTGGGGAAAAAAAATCTTCCCAGTGACAGATGCCTCCTGGAGGAACATTATCCAGTATTAAAAAGTTGTCACTATTCATCCTGAAAATAGTTTTCAAGATTGCTTAATTTGCCATTAGAAATATGCACCTATCACTTAAGACTTTAACAAGCCAATTGTTAATAAAAAAAGGAAGAAATAATTATGATTACTGACAGCTTCAATAAGACTTACCTATTTAGAAATCATGAAAAGAAAAGGTTTTGTAATAAAACTAGTAAGCTTTAGGTACTTGCAATGTGACTCGAGTGCTCAAACACCGACCTCTAGTGTTATTTTTGGTGCTCATGCTAACTATGGGCTACTTGGCTGGTGCTACAGCAACAATTAGTGCTAAATAACAAAACAGAAAACTCTTCTGCCCACATCCTGTCTTTGTGCAATTAAGTCAGAGGAGCTGCTCTTTCTGTGTGACTTAAGACTGCTTTGAAAGGAACCCAACAGCTGGGACTAGAAAAGCAACCAGATAAAAAGCATCATTGGCCAAAAGAGACTAGAAGAGCTAACCTGGAGACACTGACTTGTAACCAGTCTGTCATCACCAGGTTCTAAAAACATTCAGAACAAGATCCTGTTTACAGCCTCTACACTGCTCCAGAACTGGCTGGCTGTCCACATGTTCTTTGTGCGTGTGTGTCTCTAAGCACACACCATCTCCAGTAAAACATGCATGTCAGAAACCAGGACAAGGGCTCTCTTCGCTAACTGCTCAGCTACCTCTACTTCAGATTTATCCTGTCTGCCATCCTTTTTTTAACACTTCAAATAATATAGGCCTTCAGTAAATCCTCTCATATCTAACAGCTCCATGTTGACAACTCAGATGCCCTAGAGCACCTCCATATAAATGTCTTTCATTCAGGACTCAAAACATCTCATGTTGCTATCAAAACACAGGATCTAAGCCTGCTACCTTTTAAACCTGATTTTAAGGTTTTGTTGTCAAATTCTGAATTGTTTCCTCAAACAAGTTTTCCAACATTAATTCCAATTGTACTCTTTTACATCCTAGAAACACAGCAAATCCAGGTTGGTTTTGCAACTGTATGTTGAGCAAATACTACTTTGAGAAATGAAATGCAATACTTGAGAGGCATTCCAAACCTCACCTGTTACGTCACCTTAACAACACTCACAGTATCTTAAATCTCCAATTGCATGCACTCATAGAGCTCAGTACTCTGCTCTTGTAAAAGCAAGATCTTTACATCCTTTCTTCACTAAACATTACACAAAACAAAGCCAGAACTCCAAAATTAGCCTTCATTAAACTCATTTTCTAAGCAGCAGGCTCCAAATATTTTTCTGCCACAAGACAGCCCCTCTAAGAAGAGAAGTTCCACAGTAATTCCCCACTCTAGAACTTCACCACATGAGAATACACCAGAATCTGTAGCCCGTGACTTCCCATGATGATTCCTGATGTCACACCTGAACTCTTTTTGGGCTGTGGGGTTTGAGGTTTGGTCTTTGTTGGTTTATTTTTAGTGCTCTGTAATAACCTCCAAACCAGTGTCTTTCCCTCACAATAAAGGACAATTTATATTTTTGTGTTTCAATTTCAAGGACTGATAAAATTCATTGAGAAATATGTCACATACCAATTGTAGTCACAACGTACAAGTGATAAAGACCCTACAGTTGTTCTCCAGATCAGTTTCCAATCCTTTTTTTCTTTCCACAAATAAGTTTTCTTTGGACTAACTGCCATTTTTAAAGGCATCTTTGCTTACAGTTTACTTTTACTTCTTACTTTAACATTTCCAATAAGCTGATCAGAAGGAGATTCAGCAAGAATCCACACACATACATTTCATCAATATTCCAACCTCCTGGAAATTACTTAACATCACTGCCAACTTTGCAACACTATCGCTGAAACATGAGGTAGGCATGACATAACAGGACAAAAAGGACAGACAACCAACACCACTCTTCTGAATGCCAGACAGCTATCTTTCAGTTCTGCAAAAAATTTATATTCAACATCCTAAGCTGCTATAAATTCTATCCTTCCTTCAAGGACCAGAAGTCCAGACCAAATTTCTTAAATAACACAGCAGCAGAAGCTGCTTTAAGAGCTTGCATGAAGAAGGCCTGAAGGCTTTCATTAACATCCAGTGCACACAAATAAGTCCCAAAGGAACTGGAGCACAACAGTTATTTCTTGATGCTCTCATGTAATTATACCCACAATATTTAATATCAACTACCACACTTTAGTCCCTATAACTCCATAAATGGTGATGCAGAACAGTTTGATCACACTTCTGCAAAGCAGATACATTAAAAGAATTCCCCATCCAAAAAATCCACACTTGTTGGTTGGAGATGAAGCATGCAGATCAACTTCTGACCCTACTGGAAGATTTCTGGAGTGCCTTAGGCCAACTACGTACCTGATTATTCATTTGCAAAACATGATTGCACATACATTCTACCTACTTTTGCTTTAAGGAATTTACATTCTAAGTAGGTAAAATAAATGAGATTATATTAAACTATGTCTGCATTGCAGAGTGCCAAGTGCTATAGACTTCAAGGCACTTTTCTTACACAGAGAACTAATTAATCATCAGCTACAGAACATCACTTTTAGTTCAGCAGGGTAGAATCTCTGTGATATTCCTGCTGAAAATGGGAACAAAGCAGGAAATTACAAGAACACGTACATGTAAAGACACTCCTCATCCAAAAAAAAATTACTGTATTATCAGGTGTTTCTCTCCATACACCTAAGACTGCCATAAGCATTTCCATAACGCTTAATATTTCAGAATTGTTTTTAATGTGTTTGTTCTGGGGAACTTTTGAAACACGTGAGAAAAACCTTTCTGAGACATGGAGAAAATTTTATTGCCTGATTCTGAAGGGGGAAAAAAAGAATCGTGCACTATTATGTCTTGCAGTAGGAATTTTGTGCTAATGTCTTTTAGCATTAAAAGGCATTTTTGCTAATGTCTTTTAAGTTTGCCTAAAACAAAAAATACCATGGACAACATGCTCTTTTAAGACTTCCACCTGCACTGGTATCATGCCTAAGCCTACCTTTAACTTTAGAATACTCATGTCCCATCTCAAAGTGCTCCAAGTTTACAGAAACATGGTCAAGTAACTGCTCTGCTATGGTCCAGCACAGGCATGGAAAACCACAATACATGCCTGACACTGAGGTCTTATTCTTAGGTCTCCTACTAGGCAGAAGCCTCTTCAAAAGGAGCTGCAGCTTGGGGCAGCCACTGACAGGCAAACAGAAGACTAAGCAATAAAAATCACCAAACTGCCAAGATTATGATTATAAAAATGGCATGACTTCAGAATTTATAAATAGAATACCACAAAATTGAAACGGGCCAGTCACATATCTAAAGCAAGTCATGATGTTGCCCTGACTTTGCAGTGTTCAGTGTTTTCTTGTTAGATTTTCTCTGTCATGGCCATGACTTGTTTTCTCTCTATTATCTATGTTTTCCTAAATTGTATCTGTGTTTACGAATTCCGGTATACCGGATGGAGAAATATNATCATGATGCAGATTAGATGAAGAAAATCCAGAGAGAAGGCCAGTTAGAGAGGCAGGAAGATTTTTACAAGAATTCTGGAGTGAAGTTCAGAGATTATGCAGGGAAGGAATCAAACCCTGCACAGACACAGTGATGAAATGTGGCCATCCAGGACTGTCTAGTATTACATACTTCTTTCTGTTTCTGCAATTTCATTATATTCTTCTCACTGCAGATCTTCCAACAACATCCAATTGTATTTTCTAGCATTTCTGAGGAACACTGACTGTTGGAAAGAACATCTGGCTAAGTGTCCATCTCCAAAGCCCTCATTGTGGCTCTCTGACCTCACTCACATACTTCTTACATTCCTATCATATATTTATTCACCCAAAGTCAGTTAAAATACCAATAGATCTTTAACACATTTTTCCACCTACACATCCAAAATACTTTTCAAACTTTCCCAAAAAATCAGGCAGAAGTTCTGCAGAAGATAGTTCCAGTTATCCAAGCCTGATTCCTTCCAGAGATCATCTGCCCAGGGGAAAGTAATAGTCCTGTTGGGGGAAAAAATGTATCACACATTATAATTAATTAGGAAGCATAATAGATTAAGGTTACAAAGACATTCTCACCACACATTATTGTAATTTACTAAATCTAAGCACTGGATCTTTTTGTGTCTTGCATCTTAAAATCATTCTCTGTAACATAGAGGTCATATGGTCAGGAGGAATTGGGTATCTTCACTAATTTGCTGAAGTCCTGACTAGCCTTATTCTGGGGTTTTTTGTGTGTGTGTCAAAGTTTGCTGTTCTTTATGAGAAAAAACTTTACTTTCTTGCTGAAGTCTGCAGTTCAACTGTGCTTGACTTTTACTTGACAGGAGTAAAAAATATACCCATTAGGAGAACATTAACTACATTGGCAATGGCAAGAACACAAATATTTTTCGCACACTGCAGCAGTTTAGTACTTCATAAAATCCCTGAAGAGCCTGTTTTCAGACACCGCCTCACCCTTACACCTTAGGTGGCTGTTTCCTTGTTTTCTGGATTTTGTCGTTTGTTTTTCGGGTTTTGTTTTTTTTTTCTTACGACAGAGCTGCACAAAGCAGGCACAGGCTGCTGACCGAGTATCAAATAAATGCCAAGATTCCTTCCCCCTCTGCCCTCCCTTCCCCTTCCTGCAACTTCAGTGCAAGCCGCCGACAACGGCCGAGGCAGGGGGGAGGAGGGCGGACGGAGGGAGACAAGACCCGCACATGCACTGCAGGAGGCGGCCCGAGGTTTCTGGCCCAAGAAGAATCCCATTAACACCGCAAACCGCAGCTCAGCTACAGTCGTGACCCCAGGACGCCTCCCGAGCAGATAACGACAAAGAAAACAGAGGGGAGGAGGTGGCAGCCCCGGAGCCAGTTCCTGCTCCTCCTCTTACGCTTCTCCCAGCCACAACAGAGACCAAAATATCAACAGAGATAAAATGTGCGTTTATGGCAAAGCGGGGGACAGAGGCAACCTCCTCATTCTCCCCCGGCGGCTGCCGCCAGCAATGCTCACCGACCGACTCACCCTGGCTGGCGGGCGAAAAGCGAAGTTATCACGCATTTCACACACTTTATTTATGTAAACAAAGTATCTTCCCCTCGCCGCAGCCGCAACACCTTCTCCACCACTCCCAAAAGGAGAAATACCCTTCACTAGCCCACGGGTTTTTCTTGAAACAAAACAAAGTATTGTCTCACGCACCCCTTAATGATGCCTCGGCCTGGAAGACGCAGCCCCCACAAGCCCCTGAGGCTGTAAAGACTCGATAGCGAAAAAAAGCAACCAACTCAACCCCAAACAAAAACCAAAAAACGCAGGCTTCCCCTTCTCACTACATTTCCTCAAAGGCAAAAAACAAACCCACAGCCGTCATGGGGGGAGGCAGGGCGCTGAACCGAAGCGGGAGACGAGCGCTGCCCTCACCTTGCCTGTACCACCCCCCCCCCCCCGCGCCTGGATCCCGAGGCTGGAACCTTCTCTCTTGTCCTCTCACAGCTGCCCAGGCCCGCGGCAGCTACACCAACCACCTCTCCTCCTCCCAAACCCTTTCGGGCCAGAGATTATTTATTACGCAGGGAGCACGAGGAGTGGTGACGGTCGGGCAACGGAGGAGGAAGAAGAAGAAGAAGGGGCTGCCGAGGGCGTACACAGAGAGCCCGTCCCGTCCTTCCCCAGGGCGAGCCCTCGCCCTGTCCCGGCTGCGCGAAAACAACCGGCCCCCTTCACCCCCCTTCCCCCGCGCCTGCTTGCGGG
>VYZT01036030.1:7300-67582 GCA_013400735.1 Pomatostomus ruficeps | reverse complement strand
AACTTAACCCAGGTCTCAAGATTTCAGCTTTTGGTATGACATAATTTCTTTCCCTGAAGAAACACTATGTAATATAGTGCAAAATATTTAACAAAGGTATAGCTATATGTAATATAATGAAGAGTATGTAAGGAAGAATACATAGTATAACAAAGAAATACAATGATCTAATCTCATCTCTGAAAAGAAATTTCTTTTGAAGGGAAAAGGAAGTAATGTATCTATTTGGGGGTAGGTGTGTACAGAGTAGTGTTGAAGACTCATCCAAGTTATAAACTGCCTCAACCTTCACTCTCTTTCTGCCCTTCAGTCACTCATTTCCACTTCATTCTTTTCCTCTAAGGATAAAGTTAACATACTTACATTAGGCAGCCTTTACTACATTAAAGAACACTACCACACTGTCTCTGTGTGAAAGCCATGGAAGGGTGTGCTGAACTTCCACCATTGAAACTGATTTCCATATATTTCATGACTCATTATTTGCATGTTGGTGGTGTAACAATACTGCAATATACGCTTGTGGTTTTCGTTCGAGAAGGAGCATCACTTATGGTTTGACACATCTCTACTCTCTCTCCATACAATTACTCTGCAAATGTGTTGGCAGAGGGCAAGGGAGAAGGGTTGGTGGATTTGTTAGCATTTGTTATGACAGAACACTTTGAATAATCTGTGGCCTAATGATTTTTCTGTCACAGACTTTCTATATGCCCCTGTTTTTTCCATCTACAGAATTGCAGTAATTTTTAATGAACTCATAAGAGTATTGTGAGGTTGAACATAACATTGTCATGGTTTGTAAACTACTTGGAGATTTTTGGCGAAAAGGTGTTATAAAAGTGCAAAGAAGTTAATTGAAATTACAGGAGTCAGTTCCTAATGTGTATCTCCGTGTTTATGAGCAGATTTTTCACCTCGCCCTTGTGGAATTTGAGATATAAAAAACACACTCAGCCCCAAAGAACTTACAATCCAAACACAAAGTACAGATGAAAGGCCAGAAGAAGTTTTAAATTATCATCCCCATTTTACAAATAAAGAACTCAAACATGAACAACCTATTTGTTTCAGGATGCACAGAAAAGGAACAGCAGATGCAGGGATGTGAACGCAGATCTCCTGAAGGCCATCCCAAGTGTTTCATATAGATGAGATTCTACTTAGCACAGTCCCTCTACAATCTTCCCACTGCCCCGCCAGTAAGCCTAATTACTGATTTTTACTGCTGTTGGAAAGGTAAAAACAGTCCTTTAAAAACCTACAACTAGCTTGGAAACTGAATACAGCAGCATGCTTTGTTTTATCACTTTCTTGTTTAGTTAACTCTTTTTTTTTTTTTTCCTTTTCTTTTTGTTGTCACAGGGAGCTCATGAAACTTCTTAGTTTTGATAGTGTTTTTTATTATGAGGCTTTCTTAAGGTAGCTGGAGTGGCTGAGAGCAGGGCTTGCTGAGGAAGTGCTCAGCCATGGCCCACTGGTTGATGTCAAAAGGGCAGCATCTGGTACCATTCTCCTGGTGCTCAATTGCTGCTTTCTTTCAGCTCCTTTCAGACCAAGGTACAACTTGAGAAGTGCACTTTGTGTTATAACAGCCCTGATAGAATGGCAGCTTTATGTGCATAAATCTGTTCTCGCTGCCAACACCATGACTTAGCCAAACAGCAACTGCAGCCACAATACCAAGAGGCCAAAGTTTTCTAAGAGTAAATTTGTCACCTTGCCTCTTGCAAGTAGCTGCCTACAGACCTGAATATGACCTTAAATTTGACTCTCCCATTGTACACAAGCTACAGAGAAAATTGAAAAGTGTTGATTTACTGTTCTATGCATTTTCTCAATTTTTCTTTTTCTTTTTTTGTATATTCTTGACAAAATTATATATTCTTTGTTTAAATATTAAGGAAAAAACTCAACAGAAGCAGTGACAGAGCCATGGTTAACTGTCAACAAATCTATGTAAAATTCAGCTGTCAGAATTTACTAACCTGAACAAAGGGAATTTAATTTTGATTTTATTGAAATATAAAATTTCCTCAAATTAAAACCAAATGAACATATCTTTATAGTCAAACCGAGATCTACCAAGGCAGATAGCATCAAGTGCTAGTTCACAGAGTGGGGTCAGCACTCTTTCTTCACTGCATTTGCAAATGTTTATGTTTTTTTTCTAATCAGGGGAAAATCAGAGCCATGTGGACACCTACAGGAAAAACAGCAGGTCTCAAAATGTTATTGGCAGGGCAAAATTTGTGCTTCTCCCATGGCACTTCATTTTTTTGTCAACTTTGTTTCAGTTACATTTTCATGTTAATGTCTTCTATTTTGTAAAGTCGTTTGGACTGGAAACAAATTTTCTCATGTTTTTTTTATAGAATTGTAGAGCAGCCATTCCCAGGTGGAACTCCTATAAAGAAAAGCTTTATTTTAATCCACAAGCCTAAATCTAATATATAACCTCTCTATTCTTGTAAGTCATAGGTTAACACAGCAGGTGTTTCAAGTTCCTGCGAGATGCATTAAATAGACAAATTTAAATTGTGATTAATAACAATTTTTTTTTCCATTTGGAAAGAGAGGAGTATATGAAATTGCAGTCAGGTATATACACTATAAACAGCTTTAGGATACAAATAACCTTCATAACACCTGCATGTGGGGAAACAAAGTAATATTTTAGAGTGTGTTTAATAGAACAAGTCAAAAAACCCCACTATTAAACAAAACATTGAAATGCAAGTGCATAGCAGTCATAATTTTTAAAAGAGGGACCCAAAATAATGAACAAACAGCCAATAACTAGAAAATCACCTGAAGTAGTGAATTCAAAGGGCTTATTAAAAATATCAAATTTACCTTTTAAAAGACTTGTGTAATTACATGCATCATGATAAAGCACACAGGGCAGGAAAGGCAAGTGTGTGCTGTAAAGGTCTGGACAACCTATGGCTGTACAGGGGCAGAAAACACAGCAGGTTCCCAAGCACATGGAAGCACAAACGTTCAGGAGAGCAGGCCTGAAGGCCATTTGCAGTGCTCCATTATGGACCTGCCTGGCTTGGAAAGCTCTGCCCTACAGTTTGTCAGCAGTAGAGCTGAGCAGATCACGGCTTAATGGGACATGCCCCAGGTTAAACCCAGCTGGCACATTGCTCCTGACAAAGCCACCGCACTATGGGACATGAACCCTGTCTTTGCTGGGAGAAACCCTCTTCCTTAAGCACTAAGAAAAGAAACACTCCTGTCCTCCACTCTTAGAGACTTATGTTTAACACAGCTACGGCAGGCCTGAGGGTGCACACCAGAGCTCTGACTCATTACTGTGAATGAAAAAAATATGATCTGGGAAGAAAGATAAAGCATTTTTGTTACATTTCTTTTAAGTCAGAAGAGCTAAACTCAGGGCAGATTCCAGAGTTTATTCATGTGAAAACCACTGTATAAACAATCTGAAGTTCATCTGCCTGTATTATGTGTGCTTAGATGGAGCGCTGGGAGTGGTGTGTTTATCCATTCTATATGTGATGGGATGCTGATTTAGATAGTAGCTATAGATTGAACACGCCGTTAATATCTAATCTCGATGTGTAAATCTTTTGACTGACTCATGGTTAAATCTGTTGGAGAGACTGTGTTCTAGGTTCTTGGAAGTCCATTATGAATCCAATGGGTGATTATTTAACATCTGGGATTCTGATCCCACTTAGTCTACTCTCAATACTATCTGTCAGTCAGAGACTTAGTCATGGTGAGCCATTATTTACAAAGAAAAGAGTGTGGCTAGCCAAGGAGACTTAGTGACTACAAGCCAAATCCCCAAGCAAACTTTGAGAAGTTACAAAAGCAAAAGCAATCAAGAGTAAAAACTACACCTGTGGGTTCCCAAGATGTGAAGGAGTTTATAAGGAGTGTATGAATATTGGCTTTCCTTCAAGAAATGGAAACATACAAGGGGGTATTAAAAGAAAGAGTTTGGGGGAACTGGTGTCAGTGAAATGTCTCTGCCTTTTGCTTTCTGAAACCTAATGGACTCTTCTATTAAGACAGAGGAGACTTGTAACTGCTTAAAAATGTCTACTAGACAAGATGCATTTCTCTTGATCCTATAAGATCTGTGATCCAATAAGATAGGAGTTATACTTATCAACATAAGCTGAGTACTCTGCTGGATTTGAGTGTGGGGGACTGTTTTCTCCACTGAGAAAATAGTCATGTCATTTTGACATGAATAAGATGTGCTATTTTTTTCATCCGAGTTGTGCTAAATAACTGCAAACTTACTTGTGGATGTTGGCTTCGATATGGGGAAGTAAGTTATGGTTCATAATTTAATACACATAGTGGATTTGAAATGGTCTCTAAAGAAGCTCAGAGGAAAACTCATATACAAATGCTTATTGGTTTGCTTTAGATTTGTGTTTGTACGGAGAAACCAAGAAGCATACATAACAAGAACTTGGTGTTTCTCCAGCTATCTAACCACTATTTCATTTTAAATATTTCCATGTGTATATGAAGCTGAAATATTTTTTATGCAAACAGCCATGATATAATTCTGTCTTTGAAGTTACTAGGCACAATAAATAAAAAAATCCACCAGAACAATAACATTGAGACATTGACTTTAGAATTTCTTAGGAAACAGGCATGTCTTCAGGGTGGTTAGCTGGTGGGAAGGTATGACAGAGCACATTCAGCAATGACATGGGATATGTTTGCATTCCTCCCATCATATTTCAAGTCAGCAGAAGCTTAATTCGATGACCAGTCTCCATGGAATATAGTGATCCTCACAGTTAGAATGACAAAAGTGCCAACCTGACTGACAGAAGTTCCAATCTGATTTACAGAGTAAGTCACACACATCCTTGAAGAACTTTTAGGTAAGGAGACATTCAGGCTGGCTTGAGCTCCTTCATTCTTTTGGAAGCTTCAATATTTACCACATATGGTACACGGCTAGTATACTATAGTATGGCCAGATCTTAGATTAATTATTGCTTTTTGCTGTCTCTGAGAAGTCCACAAGACCAGATGTTCAACGTAAACACCACACAGATTACATGCTGGTGCTGTAGATGACCCCACCTCCCTAGACCTCAGCCAAACGATGTCAGCTTACACAAGCTGGGCACCTTCATTTCTGCTCTGCGAAATGGATCAGGCAGCACATGTGTTTAATTTGACATCCTGACTTGTGGATCTGTCTCCGGGACATCTGAGAAAACTCTTGATAAGTTAAGGGTTTGGTGAGTCACAGTTAGCTACAGATCAAGTATCCCAAGCCCTTCCTGCCTAGGAGGAGGATTGAGAAGTGCCATGGACACAATGCCCACCTGTAAAGAGTAATAAAGCCTCAGCTGTTTATGTGGAGATGGATGTTCCCACTCCATTGTTGCTGATGGCTCCATTCTGCAAGATGTCAGCAAAGCACTTAAGCACTTGTGACTTTCATGAACCATGGACAACAGAATTTCTCATCTGCTAACATGCCTTATGTTAAAAAGCCAATTTGCCTCAAAGTCATTTCTGCAAAGATCTTTCACTCTGTGCATAGATGAATCCCACACACTGTAAAGTTGAACTTCAGTTAGGAGTTTTGAAGGATAGAGTTAAGCAGTAAGGGAAAATTTTGGGTTTAAGGTTAGAAAAATTTTGTCTTTGGTGTTATTCCCATGTGATCAATGGAGACATAGTAGGGGTGAATTTTACTTGGCATGTTTAACCAACACTTCATCAAAAACTAATTTTCCTACATCTAATCACCCAACCAGCTTCCTTCAGTTTTTATGGTCAAAAAAATGGGAACTGGTGTCACTGACATCATAGATTTTCTTCTACAGAAAAGGCAGGAAATTTCACCTCACTTGTAACTTGTTGAGCAATATCCACAAAGTGTCACTTTGATTATTAACCGTATGTTGACGTACAATTGCAGTGTGAAAGTGACCCACGGTCCAGTCACAGCATTCACTGGTAGGTTAGATTTGGCTTAAATAACGCCCCCTCCTGCACTGGAAACAAGTGCAGCCCCATCCAGTTGCCACACTCAACACCCTGCTGCTGAAGGCATGGAACGTTGCACCGGTGTGACAGTAGGTGAGCAGGAGAACCTCTCAGAGATATTATCAGTTTTTAAGAGAACGACATCTTAACAAGAGCCCCAGGGTTTTGGTGGTTACACAGCCTGTGCAAAGCCAGCTCTGGAAGGAGCACACAGCAATTACTTCAGAAATCAAAACAGGGATTTGTTCTTACGGTTCTTTCTTACAGTTACCATACTAAAAACATTTATGAAGAAATAGTGACACAGGAAAAACATGTATTTGCTGCTGTGAAGATGCAGAAAGCAACAGCTGGACATGAAGCACCAGAGAGAATCCCGAGTGTCAACATCTATGTTGTTGCTGTTGCAGTCATTGACACAATACATATCTCTTAGAAACTTGTTAGACTTCACATTAAAATTAATTGGATTTTTGTTCCCTAATGTTTGATTTTCATTTTTTTCATCATTATGTTTGGTATTTTGTTCCTGTTGTTTCAATGGTAAATTCCAAGCAAAGTCAAGTCAAGATACTACTAAATTTTCTGGGTTTTCAGAGAGTGTAATGGAAAAGCTGTTTTTGAAAACTGTCATTATCATTAATTCAATAGGTAAAAATACAATTAAAACAAAGGAACTACATCTTTTCACACTTATATGAAACATCTGCCCTGAAATTCCATGAAAATATTAAATTTTCTGTATTAAAGTTGGTACTGACATAGGGAAATAAAACAGCACAAGAGACAATTTCTAAGCATGTATCTGGACTGCATGAAATAGGCTGTTCCCTGAACCCTGATTCCTCAGCTGGCTACTAAACAAGACACAGCAGAGCACACCATGACTCTGCACTGTTCCAGGCGGACGTGCTTCCTTTCCAACGAAAGCATGACAAGCTAGGAAGTGCACTTGAATGTCATCTTTACATGGCTCTGATGTTTTAGACAGAGACCACATTAACTCTGTTTTTCCAGATTTTGTTTATTTTATTTTTTTCCTAATACCCAGTAAAATTTCTAATAGGCATCTAAGCCACTTTTCAGATTAAATTTCACTTTTAAAAATGGCTTGGTCATGTGGGACCAGACTCTAGCCATATTACTTAGTTGTCTGTTTACCCTTAAAAAATGCAGTAATCAGATGGGTTCCTAAGAGTTTAATAGAAAGGTTTCATATTCCTAAGGACTCCATTTGAAGAATTCTTCGAATTTTATCCCAAGATTTCTATTGTATCTTTCTGAATAATTCTTTGACAAAAGAAGTGTTAGCAACTGTATTTAACGGTCTCAAGTACGAATGTGATTCATTGCTGTATGTGGGCTTGTGGTATTTGTACAACCACAAATATCTGGGTAAACAGGGTCTCAATTTTAGAAGTCCTAATTCTTTGTGTTTGCATTGTGTCTGGTTATTGCACTGTAAAATGCAACCATAAATTGCACATGCCCTGAGAGTAGGGTGTGAAAGTTAGTATTTTATCTGCTTCAATTATTCACCAGTTTTTGCTTTCAAATTTATATTGTCACTACAGCTCAGTAACTAGGTGATCATAATGATTTATCTTTATGGTTTAGAAAGCTTGTTAAACGTCTTTGTCAGAAAACAGCCAAGTGATTTTTATAGGCTTTCATTGTAAGTTTTGGAATTGTTGGCTTTTTCACATTTCTAAGTGAAAGATTCCCTCCTTTTTCTCAAGATCAATTTCCATTTCAAAATCTAGCCTTCTCCAGCTAGCCACCCATCCTGTAAGCACTTTAAGAAGTCAGAATTAATTTCAAGGAAGTACTGTACTAGGATTACAATAAAGATATTTCATTTATCCAGTTGGACCTCCAATATGAAATTCTAAATATATTGGCCCAAAGCTTTTGACTAAGCTTAGAGGAAAAAGTTCTCCAAAATCTTAAAAATTCTCATCGTAAGAGAACTATATTTCTCCAAGCTTATTTATTCAGCCTTATCTTGAACTCCAGAATTGCTCCCCCTGGTAGCATGCAAAGCTCTTTCAGATGTTTTTCCCCATGAGGACCTTAACTCTGGTTTTTAATCTTGTCCCAACAAAGTTTACTTGAACCACCTGAGTCCCTCCAGACCATCATGGGTCACTATCCCTGGACTGGTGGCAATCAGCACACTCAGTCTCTCCCTTGGGCAGCTACACAAATACCTCTGTATCCATCAGAGGTAACTGGTGGTAAATGCCTGAGCAACGTCAGGTCGTTGCCATCACCAGCTGCTTGCTGCCCATGTGATGTTGCAGGCTCCAGTCCCTGTAACCTGCTTGGGTCACAGGGCAGGGACCTGCAGCTGGGGAATTCAGCTAGATCTGAGCTTGGCTGGGAAAGAAGAAGGGGAACTAAGAAGGATAGATGGGGTAAGAGGGCTGGACTGATTTTCAAGAGGCAAAACAGTTCAGAGAGGATGATAGAATGGTACTGGGAGTCTTCTTGGGGAAAGGGCAGGACAGGGCAGGAGATGACCTTTCCCTACCTGTGTGCACACACAGCCCCAAAAATCTGACCAGACTCAGGTCCTTTGTCACTGGAAATGACAGGAGATCCTGTATTAGTCTCTGCTGTGCTGCTGCAGAATCCTGCATTCACATAGCAGATGCAGCTCTTTTTAGAGAAAAGGGTGTGCTAACTAATCCTTCTCACTTGCTGCTGCTGATCTTGGACTACAGAGCTCATTCACAAGAGGGGGGAAACAGTTTCACCCATTCTAATTCTCCAGAACTGTTTATTCCCTTAGGCAAAATAATCAGCTAACACACCTGTGGAACATGAGTGTAGAGCAGGGGAAACCCAGCAGGGAAAGTCCCTGCAGCCAGGGCTGCCTGTGCTGTCACTGAAGTGTGCCCAGGGTGTAATGGCACATTAGGTGAGCATTGATCTCTGCCAGTTTATGAGGTCTGTTGCAGAATTGAATCACTTGCTGCTGAATCCCATGGAGCAGAAATTGCTGCTTCCTAAGGTAATCCATTTTCAAATTAGCTTCCAATTGTGACAGATGACCTCACTGAAAATCAGTTTACCTAATTGCTAACACTCACTAAGGGAAGAGGAATCAATCTTTATACCTCTTTGCTCTATTTTTCTTAATATTTCTCACAGCTTCCTTTCACACTGCTCCAACTGAGAAGACAGGCTTTATGAGAAAGCTGAGATTGCTTAATTGTCTATCCCGATTCAGAAGTCAGGAGGGGTAAAGGGAATCAATGATTGCCACTGTTTCACTGACAGGGAAGTTGAAAATGTGTATTCATTGGTTTGTGTAGCTTTCCTAAATCATTACTAACTGTCTATATCAGAGCAAGATACAGACATTTCTGCAGAAATAGACTGTTTCTCAATCACTGTGTCTAATTATAGACAATTCATTTCCCACTTTGTAATTGTAAAGATAAGTCTTAGCAAGAGAATAGGCACAAAAGCTGGTAGAAAGGGAAGACTTGATGCCCACGTAACTTTTGAAAATGGATAGCAGAGGCAATCACAGGTTGCCTCATATATCTCTTCTACATGACTTTAATTATGGGATGTGAAGGTTGTTTTTGGGTTTTTTTTAATTTCCAAGGTAGGTTATATATAGAGACAAAAATGCATAAAGGATACCCTATAGAAGAACACTTCAAACTGGAGCAAATACAAAATCAAAGCAACAAAAACATATTACTAAAATAATAATAATAAAGTTTTTTATAGTTCTCTTTAAAAAAAAGCTCCCTATATCTAATTACAAGGACCTTTTTCTCGTACAAAATAGAATCTCAGTTTGAACCCTCCCCAATTCTGATGGCACTGAATTCCAAGCAGGTACCTCTTCAAAGCAAAGTGACACATTTACATGTGATATATGTTCTATGTGGTAGGATAAATTACATAGCAATGTACAACACAAATAACCTCTGAGCACCATGGAAAGTTTTCAATATTTTCATGGTATTATGAATCATGTAAAACTAAGAAAATGTACTAAAAGAATGAGAAAGGAAAAATTAGGCACTTAACACTAATTCAGTAAAAAAGTCATTCAGACCTATCCAAGCTGTTCCTCCATGTAGTCAACACAAATTAAGTAACTATTAAGTTCATCCTACACTGACACAAAATAGCAGGCAGGGAGAAAAGGATGTCTGTGCAGCTGAGTAAGGGACAGTCCAGATTTTCATTTTGCTATGTCAGCTGGCTCAGAAACAAATCTGCATTTCCTCCTGGGAAGATACAGATGTACTTTTTAAATAACAAAATAGCCAATATGTCTCTAAATATGATTATCATAACCACATATAGCTTGTTGTACAACTATGCTCTGCTTCATAGGTAGGGCAGAAAGCCAGAAAATGTGGTGAACATATCCTCTTCCTCAACCCCTTGACCTACGAGTGTGATGTTTATCTTCATGCTGACATTCCTAAAAATCTATATATCCCCCCTGAATCAAGCTACCATATATTGAGAACAGAATAGCAACTTACGTTCTTTTGGCATTTTAGAAACACTTTTTTTGTTGCACACACGCCTTGCTTTTGCTTTCCTTTTGGATGCCTCTGTCCTCATTGAGTCCACAGTTTATTTCCGACTGTGTGACTCTGCAGCCATTCCTGGTTTCATGTTATAAAGGATCCCAAGGAAACCTTGTGGCTTGTGGTTTCGAATGTCAGTTTTACTGTGTCCCTGAAGCTGAGACATGAATGACACGTTGACCTTTGAAGTAGCATTGTCCTGGGACGTAGCTGAGATTTCCTGTTAGAGTGAGGTTTGCCTTTAACAGAAGAGGAATGTTCAGATAGGCTGATTGGTGCTTGGCCCCTGGCTAGGCTAAAAGTGTAGCCTTCCCTCTCAGGCCTAATTCCTCGCACAGGAATGCAGAGACAAAAAGAAACACAATAGGGAGATAAATCTAGCAGAAGTTATTCCAAGCAACTATTTAGAAGTTTGAGCTATAAATTGGAACACATACTTCTTCCTTTGGTTGTTTCATCCATTTTTTGACTGTGCCTAATATATCATTAAAGTGCTATTATAAAATTTAAATGGATTGGTCAGCATGTTTTTCTTGGGGGAAATGTTTCGTGAGAGCTCCAAAGTAATTGGATAAGGTATAGCTTATTTGCTTTAGAGTTCTCTAATCAGCATTCATATGGAACTCAGATTCCAAAATATTTGGAGCCCCACTGGAACAAATAGAAGTGTTGTAGGAACAGAAATGCACTGGTGACCTCACAGCAATTTTTAATATTCTTAAGTGTTGCTTCCAAGTACTACAATCTTTTGAAGTGGTGTCTAACTATTTTTCTATGATATCTGGGGATAAACTCAATTCTTCATTTATCTAAGCAGGGGTTCTCCTTCAGTGAATTTCATAATATTGAGGAAGATAATTGAATTAAGTAATTATAAAAGGTACTAGAGCAAACCCATGAAACCAAACTCATCTGCTACTCAGAATGCTCAATGTCATTTAAAAAAGTCTTCAGAAATGAGATTTAGTCAATGTAAATTGTTCATGTAAATTTAGATTTCAGATAGGAACTCCAACAAAATAATCAAATGCAGTGGAAGAACTGTCAGGAAGTAAAAGGATACCACTGAAATACACTAAATACTTACAATTGTTTTCTAACAAGCAATAATGACTCTGATGGTACACAAGATAATGATCTGAAATATTAGTTACCTTCTATTCACATTGCTCTTCTTCCATTTCCCAAATCCTGGGAACAACAAATGCCATATTTAAATCCAGCATTGCA
This sequence comes from Pomatostomus ruficeps, assembly GCA_013400735.1. Classification (NCBI taxonomy): domain Eukaryota; kingdom Metazoa; phylum Chordata; class Aves; order Passeriformes; family Timaliidae; genus Pomatostomus; species Pomatostomus ruficeps. The sequence continues at coordinate 55,778 of VYZT01036030.1, read as the reverse complement.
CCACAGATATGTGGCCTAAACAACCAGAAGAGCAGAGTGAAGCTCAGCTGGGAGAAGGAGAAAAAACAGAGTATGGAATGGCAGCAGAAAGAAAGGACCCTTAACTACTCCCCTCAGCACCACATGAGTTCAGAAACTCACTTTGCACAAATACCTTCACAATTTAAAAAAAGGGGAAAAAATAAACCAGAAAGGATGTGGTTAATTTTGCAAATACCTGTTTGAAAATGAGTAGAATGATGCAAAGATGTGATATGTAAGGGGAGAGAGACAACAGTGATTTCCTTTTCCATCTACATAAAATCACATCCTTTTCTTCTGAGCACAGGCAGTTGAGCCTTCGACTGTTAATTCTAGGAAATGATTCCTCAAGAGTTTGCTGCTCACTAACCATATTAAATCATCCTCTGCCTTACACAAATATGGGCAAACTAAAAAATGTGCTTTTCTTTTTTTTTTTTTATTTTTCCTTTTTCATTTAGACCCATGTACGTTAGCTTATCGAAACCCCTGTATGGAAAATGCTTTAGATGTACAGTGTGTGAAGACTCACAGATACTTGATAATTCTTTGGAACCAGAATATAAAGCATCAAAATTTGCTGAAATTGAAGAAATCTCAGAGGTTGTTGACCCTTCAGTGTAAAAAAAACCTTCGGCTGCCAGCATTTTCAATAAGCTCCATGTTGGGCAACTGTGACTATAGCTTTGGGGTAAGAATACTTCCCTTCTAAGACAAAGAAAACACAGACTTGCTTATAAAGCTAAACTTCACTGAAAGGTAATGGCCTATCACTGAATACAGCAGCCCTGCACATCAATGCATGGTACTATGGAGGACAGAGAATCTGTGACCCTTTCTTCTCACAGCCTCAGTGCCCTCTAAATTAATATTATTTTCCCCCTCTTTCTCATGGGAAGGATAATGAGGAAACACAATATTTGTAAAGGAGAACTGAGAATGCTTCTTTCTCTGAATGTAAAATAACCTGTGTTAGAGGACTGAGTTTTTAACATTAGGATTTTTAAAATAAAAACCCCCAGCCAACAACTACCTTTATTCTCTTCCATTGCTGCAAACAGTATAAAAGTAGTCCTAATTTATGTTAACTTTGAAGCTATTTTACTCTCTCATACTGATGAGAAATAAAATTGAAAATCAGACATGTTATCATTTCTGTATAAACTGTCCCTTAGAATAAAACATATTTTTGCTATAACTTCAAAACTAGACTCATATCTGAAGGAATCTACAGAATGGGTGTCAAGACTTTTTTCATTAGACATTATCTGACTATTGACAGATTTCATCATCACATCATGATTCTGACTAGAATTGTGGAGTACAATCCTGCCAAGAAATAGATGCATCTGCATAAAACATGGATTTTATATTATAACATTTGTAAAATGATAAATTATCGACTGTAGCTTTATAGGAAAATACTAGTATGTAAAACTGAAAAAGTGCAACTGCTGCTTAAAACAGTTTTAAAGGAATTGTTATTACCAGAGTTCAATGAATGTCTCTTAAAGTTCTTGGAATTAAGTGTAGTATTGTACTAAGCACAACAAAAACCATATGATGGTGAAATATCTATATTATCTGTTTTTCCCATAAATTATCATGAACATACCAAAACGATATGCATACAAGAGAACAGAAGGAGAAACACAGTATCTACTCTGCTGCTGTCATGAATGACATTTTAATTGGCTCACAAGTGAGTGGGGACTGCAGTATGTTTAGACTTAATTTCCACATGTACAGCACAGCCATTACAACTAGACTCTTCTACATCTGGGAATCAGTTCACAGCATTGCAACTGCTGCTCATCTGGTCTTCTGCTGTCTCTGCCATGAACATGAGTCTTGACAGGGAGACTGTGGCTGGATGAAATAGCTATCAGACATTAATGCAGTCCCTTTAGGTGCACTAGCAGAGAGCACACCTCTGTAAGCTGAGAGAAGTCAGTGTTGAGAATTGGAGCCAAGTAAAGCAGAGATGGCAGACTTTGAGTGCTGCTTCTTGTGCTGGAAAGGGAAGGGCAGGGTGGGTGAAAGGCACAGTAGGAACAGCAGCACAAACACACAACTGGTGCTGGAATCCTCCTGATGAGCACTTAACTGCTGTTCCATGGAGCTTTCAGGGCACACACCCTGAACAAAGGCCATCTGCATCATAGCTGTATGGGACTTCTCCAGCAAAGTCCCTTTCCTATGCAAAAATTATGATTTGCTAGAATAATTTTTTTTATTATTACTTTTAGTAAGAATGAATAGTTTTAGAGAAGATTTGTGTTTGAATCTCTTCTCAGATAGATCCGTCACAGACTATCCCAAAGGAGTATTTTTGCCTTGACTGTACTTTTACTTACTTATTTGTACTTAGATAAAACATGAGGATAGAGAATTAATGCATGTGTGTCATGGTCCAGTGAAGAGAATTTTGTATAAATATGCAATAACAATCAGAAAGACTGTATCTCTCCAAGGACATAGAGTGCAGAGAGAGTTACATCCTTGGAGACACTTCATAAACAGGCCATTACCCCATCATCCTCTTCTTGAGGGATCACCATGAACCAAAAAAAGAGAGAGATTTGAGCTGCAGTCTCTCACATTCCCTGAGACACAGAACAGTTGCCCATAGAAATTTCATTTTTTTTATCCCCATCAAGCCATCTGGACTATTGTCCAATATTTAAGTATTTACACAAACCAAAACAATTGCAATAAAAATGAAAAGAGACTGATTTTATCTTGGATTTTACTGGAGATAGGAGAGAAATAGAGTTTTGTTTTGCTTTTTAATCATAGGTGATCTTCGTAACAATTGAGCTATTTTAGAGCATTTATATATCAGTATTTTTAGGAAAATAAGGCCATAGGGGTTGGTTTTTTTTTTCCCCCTACGCTGTTTTTCCTTTGCACAATTTAATTTAGCATGATGAAGAAAATAAAACAAACTTCTAAACCCTGAAATCTTTCAGAAGCCAGCGTTCTAGTTTTCCAGCCAGCCCTCATCCACATGGAGGCCAAATGCTCTTGTCATGTTATTAATTCAGTCTGCACAAAGGGTTGTGGTTCCCTTGCTGGAGGAATTCTGCTATGAAATGTGGTGCCAGAGAATCTGACAAGTGCCTTCCCTCCCAGCATCATGTTTTGGAGAGGAAGCCCAGGGCAGGGGGCAGGCTCTCTGCGGGTTGCTGAGGGACACTTTGCACAGCACTTATGCTTCTTTGTGGTGTGGTGTGAAGGGGGAGAAAATTGGGACATTTCAGCAGCCCTTCTCCCTCTCTGTCTCCTGCAGTTTGCACAGCAAAGACATAGGAAACCTAGTAAATAAGAAGAAACTAATGTTGTGGCTTTCTTGCCTTTTCTACCGCCTTAGAACGAAACCTAGCAGCAAACCCTAGTAGGTCGTGCATTACAGCCAGTGTCTGGGAACACGTATAGGAAAGGTTTTGGCAAGTACAATAAACCCAAATATTTCATGAGAATGAGTGCTCAGTTTCAGATGTTGTCTTAAGCCACATTCAACAATATGATATGTGTGGTTTTCTGTCATTATTTTCATTTCCCCTTTCCCCCACTTCATTTTAAATTACCTGAGAAGGATCTTTAAGGCTGCTTTCACCTTTCAGGTAAGTATATTAACAGTCATTGAGTTCCATGAGCACAGGCATTAGATCTTAGAAAGATGATTGAAACCCTAATAAATTTGAAACCGTTTTCAATTAGTACACAGGAAATTTACTTTGTGAGCCATGACTTGTTTTATTAGTGCCCTGGAGGGCAATTTAGATTGGAAAAATCAGGACATCATTGTTTGCCAAAAAAAGAAAACAGATACTTAGCTTTCATCTATAGTCTGGGATACAGCCACGAAAATGGGACTAAAATATTATTGAGTATCAAAAAATATTTATAAATTGGGGTCAATCATAGTTCCAGAGTGTTGGAAATGACATTCATCCCATCCTAAAGTGTGTGGTTATCTTGGAAGTTTGCCACTTGCTAACATACTGTTTTTACTTTTAAATCAACCCAAAGTAAAACCTTTATATTACACTTTTAATAGGTTCAATTAAGATATGGAAATAGTTGCTCAAGAAAGCAGGAACCCCTTTAAAATTTATCATACCTTTCAAACTTTAGTCACCTGTGTTTTCGGTGAGCTTACGTCATATACCCCACTCTCTATTTTTCTTCTCTGTTATTGCTCACATTCTCAGCTAGCCAAAAATGAAGTACTTACATCAAAGACATAGGACAGAAACATCTTGGTACCGGGTATGTACTGGCAGAAGTAACCCCTCCTAAAATTATGAACAGCAAGATCAACTTCTATTACTGCAAAATTTTTCCTGCCAATCGTAGTCTGACCAGGAAGGTGAAGGAGAGGATACACCCGATCAAACAGCTCTTAATATGTCTTTGCCTGACATACACAGGCATCAGCCACAAAAGTGTTCCTTGTGTATTAACCTGCCTTGACCTCATCCACCTGAACAAAGGCCTCTTGCAGTGTGGTCTGTAATTTTTCAATACTTTTTAATCATACCCACATCATTGCCTTTCACACTTCAGCAAGCTCCTTCAAATGATGCCAAACTCAGTTAGATTCAGCAGCACTGGAGCATGGCTTAAACACTTAGGGCTAAATTATCATAACTCTTTCTTGGTTGTGGAAGGGAGGGAGAAATCTTCTCTCCCTTCCCCCCACTGTGAATGTAACTCCAGGGGTAAAGGACAGGAATATAAGAAGACCCTTGTGCACCTTGCTCCATATGCAACAGCTGATACATGGGTGAGAAAAAAGTTCTCCAAGAAAGCAGTGAAGTGTTTTAGAGTTTCCATGGAAGCACATACTGGAAGGATGCAACCCCAAACAAGTATTCGCAGCAGTGAATATTAATTTGCATCTGTACAACAAGCACAGCGTTATTAGGCAAAAGAAGCAGCTCCAAAAAGAATTCAGAACACCCAAATAAAACTAGTGCCCAACCCCTGTGAGGAGAACCTATACAAAGAGTGATCGTAACTACTCCAGAGTTCACACAAGGCAGATTACCCCACAGTCAGTCACAATTCCTATTAAAAAAGGAACATGAAAAACCACAAGGGCCCTGGCCTCATGGATTTCCTTTCCCATCTGAAGTTTTAATTTTAAAAATATGTGCTGGTCAAATCAATATAGATGCAGTAACTGAGCTCTTGCACCTGAAACTATTTCAGATATCCAAGGATCCAAACAAGAGCTGAACCTGCAAGAGTGAACTCTTGTAAATGAGGCTTCTTCCAGAACAAGGCTGCCAGGGATGAAAACATTTACAGTTCAGAGCAGTAGTGTATTTACTTTCCTATCACACTTTCACATGATGGCCATCTCTGATCCCGAGGCAGAAATGCCAGTCTCTGTTCCCAAGGAGGACAGGCCCTGGTATGGCCATCCACCGAAATTTCCTAAATAAACAAAAAATGCACAAACAATGTCCTGTTGTGCCAGATCCCACCTCAGCAAGCAGGCATGACGTTGTCAGGACACAAATCAGGACCAAAACTGTAGGGCACATCATGGGTTTCACCTATGCCTTATTGTAAGCACAGTATCTATCTGTCTCCATCAGATCAGCAGTGTCTAGGTGAACATCTAGCTGAGGTTTTAACAGAAAGCTAAACAAAACCAGTATTCTAATCCTTTACATGAATTTCAGAGTACTAGTTAGGCCCTTTAAGGAACATATTAAATTTGCACAGAATTCTTAATCCCTGGAAAACAAACAGGAAGGAACTGTTAGCTTTAACTTATTTAAAAAAATGTCAAAGAAAGAAAAAAAAAAAAGAAAGAAAAAGAAAAAGAAAAAGAAAAAGAAGAAAAGATCTTACCTCACACAGCCACAAGTGTCTGATGGTCAAGGCAAAATTATCCAGTTTGATTGATGTCTCTTTTGATACTCCTAAAGGAAAGTAATTTTATATTTAAAAAATACAACCAGTTTATGGAAGAAAACACATAAAAGTTTACCTACTTCTGAACAGTAAATAAGAACATAATCAATTACCACAGCATTGCTTTAAAGCAGCCAAAGCCTTGACTATGTAACAAGGACCAATCTAAATTCAATAAGCTTTGGGAAAGTGCGTGGCAGGGGCCTTGTGATGAAACACAGTCGTATTGCACTTATATAAAGTATCAGACTTTTGCTGTAATAAAGTGAAGTCATCTTGGGTTGCAACTGGAGTTTGTTAGGATTGTCTCATTAATGGAAAAAAAATCCAACCCAACGAGCCTCCTCCACCCCCCCCCCAAAACTCTCAATGCACTGATTTTATTGGAATGAAGTTACAGCTCCTTATGAAGGCAAGTCTAGATGGATGATATTGAAATAAATTAGTTTCACTTTTTGAAACATTATAGCGCACTCAGTTAATCTCGCTTAGGAAGAGGCCAGGGAGCAAGGGAACTTTCATTGGAGAGGGGACCTGCAGGAGTGAGTTAGGAGAGGGTTTGCAGGAGTGCAGCCCTGCAAACACAACCCCAGGGCAGAGGCAGCTGGCAGGAGCACGCACCAGGGAACCTGCCCTGCCAGAGCTCTGCTACACGGAACGCCCGGGAGCCAGGTAGAACTTCTGGGCACTCCTTGGACTTGCATATCTGCTCAGATATGTATGGTGGGCATCCACAAAGACCAGCTCCAGCTAAGGAAATTGATCAGAAAGCCAAGGTCAAATTGGAGTAGCTCAGAGCAGGTAAACTTCAGCTGCAAAAGAGACTCACTCTTCACTGGAAACATTCAAATAATTGACCTTTCTACACCTATATGAATGTCTGTTCTCGACCTAGTCTGCTCCCCTTTTTTTGTTTTTTTTTTTAATCCGAAAAATGAGCAAGAAGATAAGGTAAATGAAAAAATATTTAAGAACTTCTGCAACTTGTTAACAAAAAATTTACTCGCATAAAGGGACTTTTCAGGCACTGGCACAAACTTACCACTGTGATGCCCATCACATGAACACAGACACCCTGGGCTGTGATTTCCTGCTCTGGGACCAAGAGAACACCCTGGTTCTCCAGATGCGAAAGAGTGACAGGGCTATGGATGAGCAGAGAAAAATGCTTTTCAATACTCTCTGTATGGAATGTATCCGTAAAAGATCAAGTCCAAATGGAATTGAACCCAGTTGGATCTACAGTTGACTCATTTTACTGAACATTCCAAATGAAAGATTTCTGTTTGGAACACATGGACTGTGTTGGTTAATTTTGTTATATTTCTGATGGCAGATGCTATGGGACCCTACAGATTTCTAGCTTGTATTTTAATATGTGCTTGCACAATGCCTAACATTCCTTGGCAAATAAGCCAGCAACATTCTCACGTAGAATTAGGCAAGGTCTTGTTTGTTACATCCCTTTAAAAAAAGTTTCTGTATGTGGATCATGATTTACAGTTTCACTGAAATGCTCTGGCTTTCTAAATGTGATTGACACAGGAGGAACTATGCTAAAATATTTTGGAATAGAGAAGAAACAAATCACATTACAGGATAATTTTCTTGTGCAAATGCATTATAAGAAGTTTTCTAAGAGACATTCTAGCCTCTAGTTTTAAAGAGTTGGCAGAAGAAAACCCATCCAGTGGAAGAAACCAGTGTTGAGATCTTGACCACATCAAGTGTCAAACAGAAGCCAACACACACAATGAAGTAATTAAAAAAAGTTTCAATATCTCAAAAATAAAAGAGTTGATCTTCTGCAACCTAGACTGCCAGTGATTCAAACTGAAATAAATTACGTTATTGGCTAAAGGGAACAATAGCTGCTGATTTGCTCTCCAGAAGTGATCTTTTTTTTTATTTTTTTATCTTTCCTACTGGTGTTCTTTGCAGGTTAAAGGCAAACATCAGACCTTATTCTGCCTTGTGTTAAGACATGAATAAAGCCCAGTGAAGGAAGACATTTCAATGGACTGTGGAAACAAGACCCAATTTTGATGCAAACCCATTAAACCTAACAGCCCTAGACCTGGGGAGGCTAACAGAGACCATTCAAGAAGTAAACTGATACAGAAGTCATAAAAGATACCTCTATGGATTTTTACATTTTATCTTTTCTTAATCTGATTCTAATCAATTATTTGGCAAGACAACTGAGAGGGTCCTGAGTCTTAAACAGGTTCACCACTTCAATTCTGCTAGTTTTCTCAGTCACTACCCAAGCTCTGTAACCATCCTGTTAATCCAGTCCTCTCTGCACAATGCTGTACAACCCCCACCCCAAACCAAACTGGTTTTAAACCACTACACATTCAAAGTTTCTCTATTTCCTGCAATACATACGCACATAACTCAGCTATTGACTTCAACATGCAACAGCTGAATAAAGCATATTCTTAACCGTAGCAGAATTTGAGTGATATTGGAATATTATTATTGTGATGCTTCTGTCCCAGCTCCATCCACACTTTCCCGAGATATAGTAGCAGCTGTATTTTTATATTTTTATCATCTGAACAAAAGAGTATTCTCCATACAAATGTTTCTAATAAAAATTCTGTCCTAAAGAGACTATGCTTTTTAAGATCAGATATGGAAAAGGTCTGTAGTTTATCTCTAAGCCACAAAACCTCCATTAAATAAATTAAATTATTTACTGTTGAGGTTTTTTCCTGTTTTTTAAACAGACTTTCTAGCATCACAGAAAATACACTGAAAAGAAAAAAGAAAATGTCAGGCTTTTTAAAGATTCTCAGGAGGGGCATCAAAAGTTTAAGCACCCAACATTATTAGTCCATTGTGAAATTCAAATTGCAGGTGCATGCACTTCTTTCTAATGCATATAAAGCTCAATCTAAACATCCCAGTAATAAATAGAACAAGTACCACTGATTTTCATGTGATCATTTTACTAGTTATCTTGCCAGGACTGGCAAGGTTCCTGTACCTCTTTCAGACGTTTTACTTAAACAGTTGTTTAATGTCTCTGATGTGGCAATGTGAGGATCAACCCACCCACCCACATGTACACACACGGGTATGCAGAGAGAAAAACTAAGCTTTTTTAAAAAATATGTAGGATCCTCCCTGCTTTTTCCTTGTGCGCTCCCACCACTTCAGGGCCAATCACAGGAGCCAAGCTACCTCCTGCTGTTTTTTACAGCTGAGGTTTCTCAGTCCTTTATAGGCACCGTTAGACCCCTTTCCAGCTGGCTCTGATAATCAAATATGAGCAGCCAAGTCCAGCTCAAGCTCTCTGCTCCCCTAACAACTTCTCTAAGATTGAAAGGAGTAGACCACCCTGTTAAATGTCCTACGATTAAACCGGCAAGAAATTTAATAGGAAATTCTGTTCACTTTACTATTTCTTACAAGACAAAAGGAAGAGAGAGAGCAGAGAAGAACCTTTTCTGGATGTGATTAGCTATTACTCAATTGACAGTCCAATCTGGAAATAAATTGTTGAACCATGAGTTTTTGCAGACATAAAGCAATTTTAACTGAGGCAGATATTTCAGATACACTTTACTAGGTTAATTTCGTCTGTGGAATGCTCCATATGTGAAGTGTTAGTTTAGGTAGCTCTTTTATTAATGGGCTTATACACACTTGAAATTAATAAATTTAGATGAAACATCTCTTCATCTTTCCTGGTTTGAACTTTTTTTTCACTCTATGATTATTATATTTTATATACAATATATGACTGAAAGGTCCTAGTGATAGGTAAGAGAGAATTCCATGAGCTCATATTGTCTGAACTACTGAGCCTGAGATGAGACAGGGGCCCCTGGAAGGAGAGACTGTTTCCTGAGAGCAAATGAGGGTGTCCAGACCTGTGCCACAGGCTGAGAGAAGTTCTCTGGGCTGGTGGAGGAAGCATGAGAAGGAAGACTGAGTTTGTAGCATGGACTTCTTAATAAAGCAGAGAGGAAACAGGCAGAAAAATGGAAAAGGAGACTTGGCTCAGGTACCAGTGCTGACTGGGAACAAGATCTTGAGCTGAAAGCTATACTGAGAAGAGGGAGATTTCAAACCATTTTACTTTAATTTCCTTCACCTATGATCTATGAGCTTTCTCCAAGATTTTTTTTTAATCAAATGCAGCTTTGAAGATCTGGGGTTTTTTTCTTCACTCTAAGAAAAAGTTTGGACAATTATGTCTGATTTAAGTGTCCTGTCACAGCATCTCATCAACTACACAAAGCTAAAGATGTGAGTGAATACATTTTCAAAAAAATATTCCTCATTGACACTAAACATCACTATTTGCATAAGCAAGGAGCCCTAAGAGGTGATGTTTGGCTTTGAACCAATACTAGAAATGTTTGTCACAAAGTCTTGAGATGAGCTGCAAGCAGATAGAAAGTTATGTAAAGCATATTTTTGTCTTCTGCAGATACAAACTTTATGCCAGACATAATAAGTGCATGACAAGTGATAGCATTTGAATGCAAATATTCTAATAATATTGTTACATATATAACATATATCATTTTTACTCCACAAGTCACCTGCAAAGGTATTTTTCTGAAAACATGGCTTTTCAAAAGAAGACTCACAGAAAGGCAAAGTCTCAGTTTGTTTTTGCAGCAAGTACATCGAATTCCTGTTAGTCAGGTTTCGTGCTCTCCAGTTGCCCTAAACACACTCAGAAGCTATATTATGCACACTGTTCTGTGTGTATAAACTTTTGGAAATGCACCAGCAGGAAAAGAGATGTAAAAACATTTCCTTGTCTTAGAAATTATTGATGAAAATGAACACAGGCATTTTCAGAGCTGGCCTTATTAAGGGAAGCTTTTCCTGCCTGGTACATATAAGGGCAAACACATTATTCCCAATGAAAAACAGCTTTGTAAAAGTGAAGGAGGAAACCTCTTGGGTGGTCTTCTAAGAATATAAAAACCTGTTTTATGCTCTAGATGCATTAAAAAAAAAAAAAAAGAAAATAAAAAGAAAAAAAAAAGGAAGCCAATGGCTATCTTTGGGTCCCAGAGGCACAGGAGCAAGATGCCCTGTTTGAGTCCAAGAGGAGCTATATTCTGGCTTCCTTGGACTGGTGTGGAGAAATGCTCTGCATTTCCCAAATCTGACTCAAAGTGGATGAAATGATTCCATGAGTTTCATTCCCTGAACTCACTCAAGCAAGATTGCTATGGAGATGAGGCACAATTGAAAGATTCTTTTATCAGCAGAGAGTCTAAATTGTCTGTAGTAGGCTTTGGGATATCCTTGAGCAGAGGTCTCCAATCTACTTGGTATTTTGGCATTGGCAGTAGCCCAGTCTTACACTTGAGCAATTTAGACTTTGCAGAATCTGGCATTCTGTGTCTAATTCATATTTTTAAAATCTTTACCTCTGCCCCCTGTAAGACCTGCACTACGGCATCTACTACTACATCTTTACTATGCAGATATACACAGATTTCTGCTCTTTTTAAGATGTGATGATTAAATTTTCTGGTATTTGGGAAGGAAATAGTCATAACTAATACAGTTGTCTTGTCATTCTGGTATAAATTTCATGCCATTTCAGTACAGTGGCAAATAGAATTTGGAGAGAGAAGAAAAAGTAAAAACTCTCCAATGGCACGTTACAGATTTTAAAAGGATAGAGAGTAGTTTCTAAACTGTTCTCTTTGATCAACTTTGTTTAGGTCTTTTAATGTTTATTTTTTAGTGTTATATAGACAAATCATTTATTTTGATAAATATTCTCTTTTGATCTCTTTTGGTTTCTGCCTTCCAAATAAAATTCCATTAAGTGGAGCAACAGCATTTCTTCCATATGCAAAATTGCTTAAGACATTCCTGATCTCTCTGTGATAAATGTTGTGGGATGAATGAAAGAGATGCAGAGGTAGATACAACTGCAGATTAACATAACCTAATGCTATGAGGTATTTGACTTAAAGCAGAGGCAGGGCCTGAATCCATCCCCCATGCCTCCTACTCTTTTTAAGCTTCCTCTAGGCCCATCTAAATCCAGGACTGCACAAACACCATCGCATAACTTTGCCATGAGTGTGGAATTACTGATTGATGCTCTGCTCTCACTAACACAGGACCTTCCCTTTCTGTATTAAGTCATCTTTCCTGCCGATAGATGTCACAGGACACGCCATTTCCTTCTGAAAAGGCCATTAAATGTCACAAATACGTAACCACAATTTGCTTCCTCCCTGAGGCAGGGATCCAGAAATTTTGCACGGGATCCTCTTGCATCATTTTCCCTCCCAGCCAGTTTGTCAGGTCAGGCCAGCGCCAGCAGCATAAACTGCCTTGGTGAGATACACCTTTGGAAGTGATTCAATACAGCTGTAAACAAAGAACAGTACTAGGGAAAAGATTTTAAGTTCTTCACTGAGTGAGTTTGGTTTTTTAATTCAGTGAAATATTCTGCTATCAGGCCATGTTATTTCCTGCACTGAAGAGGTGACAACTGGTGTTCAGTAAATGCAGTGTCAACCCACATTAATGACCTTGATCTAAAATTAAGTTGATAATAGGACTCCAGGCCATTGGAAAACATTGAGTCTTAAATTACTTATTAATTTACACTTGAATATATTAGAAATCTTGTCACTGGATTCAATGCAAGTGCCTCAAGCCCTTCTGTTCTAACTCAAGCAATACTGTATTTATAATCAAATCTGCTGGCCAAAAAATCTGCAAAGTCTTACTTCTTTAAACACAGTCTATAACTGTACTAAAAAAATAATAAATTTGTTTGTGACAGTTCAGCAGCTTACACTGGTTTAGTTAGGTGGTCTCCATTAAATTCCAGTACTGATAATGTCCATGTTGTCTTTACTACAGCTAATATTTTATTGGAAATTTTATCAAATAAACAAGAATCTGCAACTCTTTCTAACCCTTTGAAATGTCCTATTCAAACTAAAGAACATTAAAAAAATACAATAATAATGAAAATATCTTGCTTTATTTCTATACACTAATATTTTGAATAGAAGTAAAAAGAGACTTAATTTCCTTGACATTTAATTCAGAATTATAAGTATGTTTTTAGGAAGAAGCCTTTTCCTTCTTTTGAAATAAAACAGGTTGAATAATTTCTCTGTTCAAGAGCAACTCTGAGCTTCTATACAGAAAAGACTGATACGGATTTCTATAATGACTGCTAAGAAACTATATCTCGTAGATGTATAATAACAACTCTTAGCTTAGTGAACAAGAAAATATGAAAAAAAATCTATGCTTCATTGTAGAGCAGAATATCCTCTTACAGGGAGGATTTTTTTTTAAAAAAAGAACAGTTTATTCTCTGATTGTGTTCTGTCATAAATCATACAGACAGATGTGTGCCTTAGTCACGCATCAAGGTTGATTATCATTTCTTTAAGTTTATATAACACAGGCTGAGGATTACTCTTTTTTATTGTAACTTTTTTCATTTTTTAGTAGAGAAAATGTAATATTGCATGCATTTTTCTTTGTTACAGCACATCTGTACAATAAAAACAATATTTACATCATGCAATTTTCTGCTCTTATGAAGAAAAATCTAATCATAGCTGGGTCTGCTTGTTCTCTTTCTAAGAACATATTTTGGGGGAAGTCCTCATATGGGTTAAGATAATGATAAAAATTTTTCATTCTATATTCTGCTACCCACATGTCTACATTATATATTTTAAAAATTATTTGACCAACAAAATCTAGGACTATATGTAAAGATGAAAGTATCTGGAGAGTAAATGTTTACCAGTATCATAATTGAGCCCTGCTGAATACCTGCAGCCTTGAGGACATTTAAATGTCAGGGTGTGTATGTTTTTTAACTTCATTGCACTTGGCCAGACTGGACTAGAAGTGGGATTGCTCCTTACCAAAGAAAACTCTGTGAGGGGAGTGTATACATCAGAGACAGTGATCTGACCTCAGCAACTATAGCCAGGCATAGCTGGCATCAAGAAGAGATCAACATGAGGTTACTCAATATTTCTATTCGATAGAGTGAAGATTTGACATTAGTCATGGGTATAAAGCTAATTTTGACTGTGCTTTGGAATTCAGGCTCCCTTTGTTATTCGCCAGTTCCAATGAACATACAGGAACAAGGTTGTTATGTTGCGCAAAGGAACGAGCACACAGCTGAGGCAACTGAAATGTAAGATTTGTCTGAGGAACTCATTGTGAAATAATCAGAGCACATCAATGTTATGAAACTTATCAAATTAAGGTTAGTTCCTTAAAAATGAAAAGCAAAGGGAACATCTAATTCATCGTTGAAATAGCAGCCTTGGAACTCAGCATATTCTGTGATTTCTGGAGGTGATATGGTTCTCTTAGACAATCTCAGGACAAATGCTTTGTATTAATAACACCATCATAAAGTTGTCTCCTCTTTCCCCAGAAAAGGACAAAAAGATAGGAGATATGTATTTGCTTATGAAAATGTTAGAGTGTATCACATTTGGTAAGAAGAGCATTTCCTCTATTAATCCAAGAACATTTGAAAAGTTAATAAAATGTCACTCAAAGTACTTTTGTCCTGTCATGATACAGTTCACAACATAGCAGATCCTGGCTCATCGGTATCTCGATAGAGAAAGTAACACTAATGTCTTAGTAGCATTTATCTTAGAAATTTATTGGTGTGTCACAAACTGTGTTTAGTTCTCATATTTCCCTCCCCTAGTCAGAAGAGAAATGGGAAAGCTATTTCACCAGTTTGTGAGTTTTTTCTTAGTAAATATATTTTAAAAAGCAAACAAAAATCTTGCAAAAAAAGTAAGGTTTTTAAATTCTCCTTTGCTTCCCTCTCCCCCCCAGTGGTACATTTTTCCATATAGCTGTGATGTTTGTGTTCATTCTGACTCACATTGGAAGGAAAGGAGGTGCTAATAGCCATGATCAAATCAGTTCATAAATTTACTTCACTGCCATGTCACACCATCAACACTTGTTTTCCCACTGAATTTGTTTCTCATTATTTCCTCTCTTCTACCTCATCCATGAGTGGTTTTAAACCAATTGAAAAACATTTGCAAAAATATCCCCATGCAAAGAAGCATTTTAAAAGCAAGGTGACTTACCTTGTGATAATTCTCCTTCAAAATGGGAGAGCTTAGTGCTTTTTTTGAGCAAGAAACTCTCCTCTGAGACTCTCCTCTTTCTCTGCCTGTCCTACACTGTGGCTTTAACCTCTGCCATCATTATAATTTCCCTAACCAAGGACTATGATGTCACAACATTTTCATGTTATGATGGACCTCTTTGGGTTCTGGATATAATTACTATTTCTCTGGGTAGTAGTATGCAGTTGTTAAAGAAAAAGAGATAATATAAAAATAAGGAAGCAAACTACGCTGCCTGGTTCTTGGCCTAATTTTTATTCATGTCAATGTTGTTTTAATACCATAGTCTTTGGTACCTTAACCACTAACACATGGAATCATTTTGCTATCTGAAGGAATCAGAAAGTAAATAGGTGCTTGAGTTATTTTACCTATCCCTGCGGAAACCTCTTATTGGTTGACACACAAGAAGAACCAGTATACCTACTGCATCTCATTCTACTGCCTAATCACCTTCTTTCCCTGTTCAGCAGAAACTGAATATTAAAATTAACTATAGTGGAGGTCTAAGGGATGATGCAGCGTATATAATATATATTTTTCTGGTCTTTGTGTCAATGAATACACTTGGATAAATGATTTTTTGGTCGGCAAATCACTTTAAAATGGTCTGGCAATAGGAGCTCTGCTCAAAGAAACATTTTATTGCAAGCTTTGCCACTGGAAGGAAGCTGGACAATCTCTGCTTCTTTGGATTTTTAGAGATAGATTTCAAAAGCTAATTTCGTCTCAGCTGAGGATAAGGTCTCCCAAAAGAGGAATCCTAAAGAAATCAGCTTCTCAGTCTGCTAAGCAAAATATCAGAGCCAAGTGATCGAGGCTGAAATCAAAGCTCCGCTCAGGTCAGGAGGGTTTAACCAGGAGTAACACTTCCTCACCGAATGCCACAGACATTTATTTTCTCTGCTGCAGTTCTCCACATCTTCCCCAAAAGCCATAGATGAGATGACACTTAGTTCAAGCAGCTGTGCAAACTGCCATGCTAACAGTGCTTAATCCTTACTGACATGCCCTGGCCATGAACACACATCTGAGGGCAGCCCTGCTTTAGATAATCTTATGCTCTGTCCTTCCCTCTCTGCCCATGCTGACAGCAACACAGCTAAACATAGAATAATCTCTCTCTCACTCCAAAAAGTAAAAACAGCTCTGTGCACCTTACTCTACAATAAACAGAGTCCAGACTTGACAGTCACCTGTGGATTGGCTCTGAGTGTAGTCAGGGAGAGGATGTTCCCTGTGTGATGATTTCATCAGAGAGCTGATGAAATCATCACCAGCAACCTGGAAATGAAGGTCAGACATTCTTCACAGAACCGCATGAAACAATCTCAGTTTACTTGAGGTGATTTGAGTCATGGGGTGTCAGAATGAGAACACCAAACCCTGCAGCAAATGGTCAAGTCCAGAGCCGTAACAGCAGCTCTGTGGGTGCCCAGGTACCTTTACAATGTTCATGCTGGGCTATCGTTACTTAATGCAGCCAACTGCCTTGCAGGGAACTTGTTTGTGCTGGAACAATCGCATTTGAAGTGTGGTGGGAGAAGCAAGCTTCACTAGCAAACCTTCGCTGTTGCGTGAGGAGAAGTTTTACTGCTGTAACACACAAGCCAGTAGGAATTTCTTGGTTTGTCAGCTTGAAATAAAACTTAGGGAGTCTTAATCTTTACTGAACTATTTGAATGTCATGGCCCGTGCTTTGTTTTTGTTGGGTGTTTTCAGATTGATGACTTAAAATACGGAGGGTGGGTGTGGTTAAACACTTTACTCCCACTCAGTCATTTCTGAAATGTTATGCTCCTGCTCAGTTTCTCCAAGGTCCCCCTGGATTTGTGTCACTGCAGAAGTGCTCTGCCAGCTCCACAAGCTGAGAACAGGCATTCTGCTCTCAGCTGCACATCCCCTGAGATGTATAGTAAGCACTTGGTGGAAGGAACATGTTCTCTGACTAACTTCCTTCAAAAATGATTGCAGAGCTTTGCTTCAAGCTTTTGAGGCCATTGGGTCTCTGTCACACTAAAACATAATCCTTCCCCAGACTCCATCCTACCAGTTCTAGGCAAGAATGTTGCAGAATGCATTGTACCATATAAAATAATTTGCTTTCTTTGTAAAAATTCCTCCAACAAAATAATGAACATCAGATGTCTATTTATGGCTAGTGTGCTGACACTGCATAAAAAGAATGCTTCAATTATCAGCTCAGAGCAGCCTTTCCTACTCTTCATGCCACAGACCCATAGAAACCACAATTCAACCTCATGTCATGAAACATTCAGTCTTTAGCTTCGACTTAGATAGATGGCCATACCTTCTAATGAAATTTCTGTAACCAATGAACAAATGTAGACACTCAGTCTATCTCAATCCCCTTCTGGAGAAAATTAATTACTAGCAAAATTTTCCTGCAGTTGCTCTTTTTCTGACTTCACTCTCTTCAAAAATGCCTGTAGGGAGGGTATGATTTAATCTCTGGCTTTTCTAACTTACTTTTCCCCCTATTCCTTTTCATCTTGACATTATTTCTGGTGGAAATTCAATTAAATAATGATCATAGAGTCATAGAATCATTTTGGTTGGAAAAGACTTTTCAGATCACTGAGTGCAACCATAAAATTGCCACTGCCAAGCACATCACTAAACCATATCCCTAAGGACCACATAGGATAATGGAATCATGGAATGGCTTGAGTTGGAGGAGACCTTAAAGGTCAGGTAGTTCCCATCCCCCTGCCATGGGCAGGGACACATTTCACTAGACGAGGTTTCTCAAAGCACCATCCAACCTTGCCTTGAACACTTGAAGGGATGGGGCATCCACAACTTCTCTGGGTAACTGTCTTTTAAATGCCTCCAGTGCTGGTGACTCTACCACCTACCTGGGCAGCAAGTTCCAATACTTTTCAACACTTATCGTAATTTTTTCCTAATATCCAATTTAAGCCTCCCTAGTGCAAATTGAGACAATTTCCTCTCATTCTATCTTGTTATTTGGGAGAAGAGGTTGACCCCACCTGGATGCACCCTCCTTTGAGGTAACTGTAGACATTGATAAGGTCCCTCCTGAGTACCCTTTTCCCCAGGCTAGACACCCCCAGCTCCCTCAGCTGCTCCTCATCAGACTTGCTCCAAACCTTTCCCCACCTCTGTTGTCCTTCTCTGGACTCAATCCAACCCCTCAATGTCTCTCTTCTTATGAGGAGCCCAAAAGTGAGCACAGTTTTCGAGGTGAGGCCTCATCAGTGCTGAGTACAGGGGCACAATCACTGCCTTGGTCCTGCTGGCCACACTGTTGCTGGCACAGGCCAGGATGCCATTGGCCTTCTTGGCCACCTGGGCACAGCTGGCTCATGTTCAGCCACTGCTGACCCACACCCCCAGGTCCTTTTCTGCTGGGCAGCTTTCCAGCCACCCTTCTCCCAGTGCTGTCTGGGATTGTTGTGACCCAAGAGCAGGACCAGCCACTTGGTCTTGTTGAACCCCACACCATTGGCTTCAGCCCATTGTTCTGGCCTGTCCAAATCCCTCTTCAGAGCCTTCTCACCCTCTAGCAAATCAGCACTTCCCCAAATGGTGCAACGTCCTTTCTGCACACTGTGAGCTCTCATGGTTTTAACCCGCAGGATGCAGATTGTAATGGGAAAGGAAACCATTAAGCCATTGATTTTGTCTGCAGTTTTCCCCTGTATTTTTCATAACTGTATATCCCAGCTGTGTTTGTTCACTGCATAAAAGCTAACTGGAGTAACTGGCATGCAAATTTCCACAATTTCCGTTCTCTGTGATACAACAAAGTTATTGAACTGAATCGCTTCTAAGGTATGCAAGAGGAAATCTCCCATGCACCCGTCCATTTAGCTATGAGACAAATTGAAATTGGTATCGAATGAGGTATGAGAAAAAGGCCAACATCAGCCAGCAAGGTCAGTGTGTGGTAAGTAAGCTGAGAACTTAAGAGAACTTAGATGATGTGGGTAATTCCTGTCTTCATTAAGAGTCACTCAAGCACTCGCTGATCTCCACAAAACAAGAAGATAATTTTTTAAAAGTCAAGTTGTTGAAATTATCCCTGATGAGACCACATAACAATACATTCATGTCTGTATTTTTATCAATTTGGTTCCATTTGAATTATTTTCATAATATGGTATTAATCTTATGGACATAGCAATGAAATAGCTGGTTCTTGCTTACAGGTCTCTTTTTACTTCATGGGTTTAGATGAAGCATGTTATTTTTTCCAGTTTTATAAACTTATTTTCTTCATCTTCAAAAATATCCAGGCCAATATTTGAGGTTTTATGCAACATCAATTCTGATAAAATTTGAGGACAAAACCAGTGCAGAAAAACAGTACCTGTTTTCTTATGTGTAATCTATATCTGAGAAATTATTTTCTTTGTGCTGACGTACATACTGACTAAATATTATAGCTTTTTATATTTATCTCAATATAATATTGCAGATAAAGCCAAGCATGACAATTAACAAGAAGAGTTCTTGTTAATAGATTTTATTTGCTGTTTGTATTTTTTTTGTTCTGAGGGTAAACAACTTTACAACCAAAAATTGTTAAAAAAATTGCTGTTCTGTGTATCTTTTCCAAAGTTGCAAATTCTTACTGCAGGTCATGGTGATAATTAGTATGTCTTTGTTTCCTTGGGCTCTCCCTTTTGTGTGTTATTCCTTCTACTAAGATTGCAGAATTTTTGGAGAAGAAATCATCATTTTGCTCTAAATTCATGCAGTTTTGCTCATATGATCCTAAATAAAGTATAATCTTCAATTCTTTTAAATAGTGGTCTGTCCCCACAAAACTCTCCATATATTTCCTGTTTCAATGTTGATATTATGAAAACTCATGGAATTACATTATCACGCTCTAAAAATTATGCTGTAAATATAATACGATAGCTGTAAGTAGGGATAGTTGTCCATGTAGGGGATATTTTTAATCTCAAAAAAAAATACAAAAATCAGTGTACAACTCACATAGCAAGGTAAAATGTGCTACTAATGCCATGAGGGACATCCATGGAACTGAAGGAGGGCAGGATGTACAAAGTGGATAAACACAGGCGTTTTACACTGTAAAATATTTCTGTGGTGGTAAACTGCAATGTAGCCTAAGGTTTCAGGAGGATCTGATGAGTCACACTAAGCTCCTTTGCAAGACACACAACTGCTACTGCAAACCACAAACTGGCATTATCCTGGAGAAACTGCACAATTCCTGCGTCCTGCCATGTTATACCACGTGGTTTTCATATTCTTGAGGCCACTCCTTGAAAAGTCTGATACATTTTTAATGTATGATTCACCAGATTTATAGTATTTACTTTAATATGCTCAGTTTCTCCAGGAATTAGTTACTACCTTTTATTGTAGCAGTAAATTATATAATAAATGAGGGCTTTACTGTCTTTTTACTGACAGTGTCTGAGACTAAGCAAGGTTAAAGAACAATGCTAAAAATATCATCACATGGCATATGGGATATAGTTATACTTTATCTCAGGATTAGTGACAATTTTTGTAGTGTAATTAGAATTCATTGTTTTTCTTGACTTCAGATACTCCCTCTGTAAAATGAGGATAAAAATATTAATCTTTCTGATGATGAAAGAAAATAAGCTCTGCTGTTGAAAATTTAGGCATCATCCTCCTCCTCTCCTCTAGCAGAAGTAATTCTTTATGTATGTTAAAGTATTCTCCCTATATATTAGTCTCTGCTTCAGTATTTAATAAAATAGCCCTTGGACTCCAGACAAAAATGTGGTTTTTGTAGCACACAATAACGTCTGGTTTTGTGCAAAATAACAACAAAAAAAAAATGTAATTACTGTACTCATGAGTGACCAAAAAGACTGATTATGTTTTGCATTCATCCACAGAAAAACTTGGAGGAAAGGATTAGGCTTATTTCTAGAAAGAAATGTGTGTTTTACTATTCAAAGATTTCAAAACTTTTTCAGCATATCTACAAAATATATATGGCATCACATTTCATACGTGACTTTTGTTCTGAGCAAGTTTTTTTCTGATTTTTATAAAACTTTGCTGTGGTGGCTTGAACAATTTTGATAATTTTATAAATTTGCTGTGTTCTGCCTTTTTACACTATTCTGGTGGAATGATTTCTCCATCCCAGTGGTACTTAGCTAAGTGTTTCAAAGAGTTTCTTGAATTCAAATATAAAATGTAAATGAGACCCTTAACTAAATCACAGATGCAAATAACATCCAGATGGATCAGTACACGTATTTCATAAACAGTCCCTATCTTTGTAATGCATTAAATTAAAATCCTGGATCCAACATACAGTAAGTGGAAGTTTCAATCTTCTGAAATCCTTATTTGGATCTGATCTGCATGGCTGATGTCCATCTCTAGCCAAAATCTGTTTGCCCAGAGGAAAATGGTTCCCACTGTAGTCACAAATAGTTACACATGTTTCCATGGGTGCCTGTGAAGCCAAAAGTTTACTCAGGCCATGGAAGCAACCTTGTCAGAGGGGAAAAACAGACAGATCTCATGCTACAATTGTTTTCCAAATAAAAGCCCTGACATGTCTGGACTGCATGCGGAATGAGCATCTGTATGTTTATATGCACATTTATGTTTGTAAATAGTTTCCAGTTCTAATATATATTAAAAAGAAAAAGGATATGAACTGAAAGTTATGTATTTGACATCACCACCAGCAAGGATAAGTGATCACTTCAGGCTAAAATTTCAATTGCTGTCAATACTGTAAGACAGACATTTTACACAAACCTACTTTGATTTTATGTATGTATGTACATGCATATGTGTTCCTATAGAAATATATTTAAGCATTTTTGTATAACTGTATAATTAAGCACTTTTGTATAACTGTATAATTTGATGGGACAGAGATTTCTTATTGAAATGTACTGTTCTAGTACCAAAGGCAGTAGTGGAGAGCGTTGGCAGTGTTAGAGCCAAAGTGGGAGACTCAACAACAGAAACGATGGGAGATGAACGGGAGTTACACTGATGGTGGGGCCAAACGTGTCTTGATAAGAGCAGAGAGCAAAGCAAGGGGCAAACAACCAAAATTAAAGCTTGGGAGGCTCAGCTTCAACTTTAAGAGAACAAAAAAATGTTAACCAGAAGGTTCATGTTGGCAATAATCCCACTTTGAGCAGGAAGCTGGACTAGATAAGCATTTCTATGGTTCCATGATATTTATTAAAAAATGTCTGCCAGGTATCCCACCTTGAAACAAGCAGCATACTGATACAATAACTCAAGTGGTTTAAAAAGGCTTAGCTATGGTTATTAATTAGTGAAAAAGAAGTAACTGTTGTTTTCCAGGTCATCAATTTATGCCCATTTGTGAAAATAGTAATGGGATTTCTCCAATAAAAAATTAAGAGAACTGACCTAGAGCAATTTACACCACAAGACTCCCTCCTGCAATCTCTAAAATTTACTTTCTCTTTGATGAGTATTGCAATGTTAAGAAGAGTAGGACAGCTGTTAGGAATTATTATCCGTATCAGCACCTTGGATTCCTTTGTCTGGTTCCATTAGCCAGCTCTCAGTTTCTTTGATCAGAAAAGATTTTCCATCCTAAATGTGCCAAAAATGTACTTTCATGTAATAACGATCATTTAACGCAGAGAGTTATCATAGAAATATAATAGAATTTGTTTTAGTATTCAAGTACAATGTCAGAAATTATTTTAATTTTTTGTTCATTGTGTTCTGTATCAAAACAAAGTATGAAATATGTGCTTGATTACAAATTTTAATGTATTAATTTGAAAACACTTGCAAACATTCCTTATGGTCCATTCACTGTCTTATGTAATTCTCTACACTGTTGCATCCCTTCTTTCCAAAGGGAGAATGACCTTGTACTTGTGAGGTGCAGGCTCAGACATTTTGAGACACTCCCAAAAGTTTCCTCTTATACCTGGCTTCTGCCAGAAGACCTCTAAATGTAAATGTAGGTGTTTTAAAGCATGTCCTGATTGCTTAATGATGAATAACCACAGATGACTTGAGTTCTACTTACTTGGGTACTAATTATAGATGTCTCGTGAAATACACCCAGCATTTGGGATTAGCAGGGGAGGAGCTTGGCTGCTATTTTGACAGGTACTGGAATAAAACTTGGAGACTGACAAACAGGAGTAATTTAGGGAATTAATGGCTGAAAAGATTGACTGTAGCTATTATTTGCTTTGGGTTTTCACCTGTAAAATAGAGAAAATAGCATTTCTTAGGAAAGAACTCTTTGAAGTATTATGAAGATACAGTGTTTTTGCAGACCACTGTGATTTTCTTTTCTGGAAGGTGTTATATATTGGTGAGAAAAAGTTATTGCTTTTGTCTGGTGTTGAAGGCAGATGCATAGTTAATTATGAATCCTGTACTTTCATCTTTCAATCCAAAAGCAACCAAAATATTTTTTTACTTTTTAATCAGCTTAATAAGCAAAATTACTGGTTTTTAAATGAAATATATGAGCCTGTGCCTAAATCCAGCATCACCTACCAGACTGAAAGACTGGTTCACAGGACCCTAATAGATAGATCTGTTTCCTTCCTAGTCACTCTGCATGAGTATTCTTAAAAAGTCAGTGCACATTTTAAAAATGTCACTGCACTTTTACACATCAATGAACCTCATAGGTTTCTGCTCCTGATCCTGATGACAGCCTGTTTGCCTGAACTTAGTTTTGTCATATATTGGTTTTGTGATGATGACAAATTACAAGTCTATTTTAATTTACTTCACTGTTTGGTAAATTTTGACACCTCATGCTCATAGCCTAGTGAAGAAAAAGTGAAGAAAAACACTCTTCCCAGTTTACTATAGTGAAAAATTATTAATCTTCCAACTACCATTTTCTCAAATTTACCAAGAAATATCTCTGCTTATAAAGCAACAAGTCAAATGTGTCCTCCTTCCATTTCTCTTATGAAATGTCAAAAGAACCTCCACCCAAAGCAAAAACAATAACAAAAACAAAAACAAAAACAAAAACAAAAAACCCCAAACCCTGTTGTCTTCTTATTTCCTAGTACTGATTTCTTGGGAATTTACATTGTGGAAGCACTTATCAAGAACTAGCATTAGATATTTTTCACTGCCAGCTCTACTTTGGGAAGCAATTGGCTCTTTCCCACCTGAACCTGCTAGAGAACTACTTGGAAAGTTTTTAGGAATAAGCATTTCAGCAACTGAAGAGCAAATTAACCATGTAGAGTGAGATATTTCATATTACTTGAATTTAAAGAGGAAAGTGGAATTACACAATAAATATGGCCAGAAAGGAAAGGGTAAAATAAGCTGTAGAATATACATTGAAATATTTTTCTTTCTTCATATAAATAGAAACACCAAAGAAAACAAAATTTCTCCATCACTTGCTTAATTTCTGAAATAAAGGTACCTTTCATGTGCTTTTAAATGAGCTGCCCATGCTTAGATCCAATCATTCATCTGGACTGGGGCTGCCATGTTGAGCACCAGACAGCATCATGTCTCCCTGAAGCTGTCTTATGACCCCAGTCTGTGAAGAAATTCCTAAGAAACCCTTGATCAGATAAGAAGAATGTTTTCAAGCAATCATCATGCAAAGGTTTCCCAGATGGATGATTTTGTGCCATGAATAAAACACTGTGGGGCATTGTTTTTTTACAAATAGCTTTTATCCTTTCTTTTTTTTTTTCTTCACACAGTTGTCTTTTATTTCCTCACGATGTTGGTGGTAGGAATTGCTGTAGGCCTCACAGGGAACAACCAGCCAACTCGGAGTTCCATAAAACACTGTGTACAGGCTTAAGCCTGCCCAGATCCACTGCGAAGCACAGAGCTGAGCTCAGGGCAGCTGTGTTACCTATAGCCAAGCTCTTTTCCACCAGTAATTCAAATCAGAACATAATCTGATGTGGGATACACCAACACAGCAATGCATCATCCTCTCTGAGCTACTTCAGAAGCTGGAAACGATACAGGTGTTGTTCATAAAGTACTCTTCTCCTCTCATATAACCAATTTCTCACCTGTCTACCAGTTAGTGTAGCCAGAAAGCAATGTTAAATGTTCTACTCTCTGTATCTTAACTTCTTCAAATATCTTGAAATAGCACAGAACTGTTACAAGCGTGTCCACCACCTGATCTCCTGGATGGAGTCTGAGTTCCCTTGAAGGCAGTAAAATTTTAGGAATAATGTAAATGAAGAACTTAACCAAGAAGGAAGAGAAGGGACCATTACACTCTTGTTTGGTCTCTGCTTTTTCCTTGCCCAGAAATAACTCCAGAGTGAAAACAGCAAAAAAGGAACCAGACTTGTGTTTCGTGCATGGTTTCCAGCAGCCTCGGCAATACAAATTGGAAGCCACCCATCTAGCTGATGCACAAAGACCACTAACCATGTACTCAATAACATATTTCCATTTTTTGCTGCCTTTTTGGATTATTTCAATGGCGCAGCTCAAGGCAGCTGCAATCAGTGCCTAAGGAGTTACAGCTGTTCATCAGGGATGTGTCAAGAAGGAGAGGGTTTGGAGCTTGTTTCCAGGGATCCTACTGTGTAGAAGGCTGGCAAGGGCTGTGGAAAAGGGAAGGTATTGAAAAGAATTTCTGTAAGCTGTTTTCCATAGTTGTGGCTTTGGTCACATGTGGTGAATAGCTGAGGTGGTTTCTGGTTGGGCAGCCTGGGCATTTTCACAGCAACTATCAGGCAGTCAGCATTTCAGAGCTGGTGACTAAATTGCTGAGAGGTTTGGTTTTCAGCCATTTTCCTTGATATATCTTAGAAGGTCAGGCATGGGCGGATGTTTACAATGAAATAGCTCATTCTTCACATTTGCTCTTTCAGGTTGCCAACATGGGAGGCTGGGTCAGACTTTCAGTCAAACTCATAATTTTGGGGAAAGTGCTATTCAAAGCCATAGAGGTAAGTACAATAAGCTACTGAAAGGAAACTTCCCAATTTATTTAGTGAAAGAGAGACAGAGAAGGTTCTTTTCTTATCCCAGATAAGCCGATGACTTTGCTTTAATTATATCATGGTGAAGAAGGCCCAGTGTTTTCTGCTGCTGACCTTTTAAGATCTCAAAAGCAACATTATTTGCAACGCTAGGCAGTTACCATGGTGCAGTGGACTTATTTATAGCCAATAGCTGGATGATTAAGTTTGGCAGAGAACATTGTAAATATATCGTGACAGAAAACTTCTCACATGGGATTTGTCCAGAAATCTACTGGGCATCTTTTTTGGGTATATATAAATTGCCTTTATTTGATTAATGTTTCACTCTGGTCTTCTGTGGTTGCCTGAAACACACGAGTGACCAACTTTAAAACAAATAAATAAATAAAGAGAGCTACATTACAAGGAATTTTCATTCCTAGATATAAGTATCGAAGATATATATTGACAATTTTATTATGAATCAAATGCTTCACAGATTATGGAATTTTTTTCCATATGGCACCCACATAGTGCAGTTTTATGGGTCTGGCTCTCCAGCTGCATCAGTTTAGATGAGGCGTGTATGCCTACAATGACTCTGTCTTGGTGCTGAACATATTTCATCTCTCACCTCCCACCACTGTAGCAAAGGTAAACAAAGCAGGATTTAAAAGATAGAAGAGGATTAATGAATCCAGCAGGCTTTGTGTCAGCTAAAGCCAGAAGATAGAAAGGAAGTGATATGTAGCAACAGGAACCTCATGGAAATTCCTGACAGTTATGCCATTCTCCCACAGATTTTACAAATGTTTTGGATAATCCTTAGTGCCATAATGACAGGGACTGTACACATGAATGCAGATGATGTCTAACAAATGTCTCTCCTCTCTCTTCCTGTGTGTGTATATATGCACATTCATACATATAAAATTACAATCATCTCTTAAACAGAACTTTTATTGCAAGACATATCCTAAGGAGCTTCATGAACCATAAAGTGTGACAACAAAGCAAATAGGTACCATGTGCTCTACACAGTCATGGGAGAGACATTTACAGGCACTCCGGGATCCCAGTGATATACCTGCATGGATTCAGCTCATACCATGCATGAAGAAACTCTAGAATTGTTAGAATCGTTATGTGCATTTTCAATGCCTATTTCATATATAAATTCCACATATGCCAAGACCCTAATGTGATTTAGTACAGTTTTGTCTAACGCTTACATAACTGAAAGGTGGAAAACTAGCATTTTCTAGGCTTTCGGAAGTGGAAATTGGGGAAAATGTTAATGAAGAAGATTCATGAAGAAGAGACTGATGTTAGACAGAGAGGCAATTAAGGCTGGCCTCGAGCTATGTTGAGCACCAAGAGACAGCCATTGTAGGCATATAAACCTCCTATAAACTGATGCAGCTGGAAGACTAGACCCATAAATCTGAAATCTGGCTGGCACTATGTTGGTTTCCTGTAAAAGGCTGCTACCTGTTCAAGTGTGGCTCTGATATGCTTGTTGAACCACCTATGTATGTCCTCCAAGGCTCCTACCATGAGAAATAGAGTGTGTACCAAACATTCATACAAGCATAAGAAAATAAGATTAGTAGAATAAAAAAAAGGAAAAAATGGATCAGAAAATATCTCTCCTTCCATGATGTGAAAGTTGATTACAGAAGGGAAAGCAAAGCACAGAGAAATTTTAGGTTACCTTTAAAAATATCCTATCCTAACGGTTCCCTGTTACAATCAATTTATATTTAGTTCAGTGTAACCAGATTAATCGTGGAATATTACAGAATATGTAACTTCTGAATGTGCTTTAATAGTGTACAGTAAATGCTGACCTTAGTAA
Organism: Pomatostomus ruficeps; assembly: GCA_013400735.1. Taxonomy (NCBI): domain Eukaryota; kingdom Metazoa; phylum Chordata; class Aves; order Passeriformes; family Timaliidae; genus Pomatostomus; species Pomatostomus ruficeps. Next base: position 27,858 of record VYZT01036030.1, on the reverse strand, counting down.
AATTTAGAAAACATATGAATGAAAGCAAGCAACAGATTCAGAATCAACATCGAACTTCTCTGCAACCTGAAGAAGAAAAATTCAAGATATTCTTGCTTTTTCCCTAATCAATAAAACTGTTTCTAGCCAAGATACTTATGCTGGAAAAAATTTCTATTTTTAGAAAAAAACATTTAGATCTTTTTAAAAAATGTACTGGAAACTTAGATTTTCATTGTATTTTTTCAGTAAAACCAGACATCTTTGCAAAATCAGATGCATTTTTTTATTCATTCTTTGTTTGGAAAAGTGGGGGTTTTATTTCTTATTTCTGTTTCTATATCTCAATTTCCTTTTTTTCAAAAAGTCTTTGCAATTTATTACTAATGTAGAAATGGGAACATGATTTTCTTGGATATTGTTTGGCCAAAACAGATGAAAGAATTCTTGGATAGTGTGAGGGAGATGTAGAGGAGAAAAAAGAGAAGATCAGGATGAATGATGAATGTTGAAAGAAGTTACAAAATGAGAAAATGAAAATTTTAACCTCCTGCAGGAAAAAAATCAATTACAGTAGTGCATTGTTTATTTGGGTTACAATTTCTTTATGCAAGTGAAATGGAAATAGGTGAAGTACACAATGTGCATCCAATTTCTGGAAGAAGTTTACAAAATCATTAACCACGCACTAGCAAGTCACCAATAACAAATGAGCCCAAGACCATAAATACTATTTTTGTGTTGAATTATTTGACTGGTTAGATTCAATAAATCTTTAAATCAGACCTTCCTTCGGAGGTATCTTTTATTGTGTGCTTTCACATTCATGTAGCTTTATTGATTGTATCTTCTTCACTGCCATATGTTAAATTGCAAGCAATAAAATTGCAACATTAAATCACATTCCTTTCCTTTCATGTGTCACTTACCTATTGGGAACATATGTTACCCTGGCACAATAAAACTTGCCCTGGAGGCGCAGGCTGTGTACGCGAGGCTGTGAAAATGGGGGCGTATAAAAATGTCCCAGTGTCCTACCTGAAGATTAAGCTTCAATAAAATAAAATTATAAATATTTCAGACATAAAATATGACTTGTAATGATGTAGTAACAAATTCTCCAGAGCCCATGGCTGTAAAAGGAACACAGAGGATGTCTGCAGCATGTGTCTTCCAGCAGATTTTACCATCCCACCTATGATGCAGGTCACAATATTTTCTTGAAAGGGTTTAACTCACACACTCTTCCCACTCAGTTGAATTTTTTGCCAGATTAACCTAGTTAAAATTTTTTCTTTATATAATGTCTTTTTTTTTTTTTTGCTATTCATCTATGACAACTGAGATCTACACAAAGAAAATTAATATTAATTTCACTATGTTTTAAAATGATATCCTATACCTAAATAAATGTTATTAGTGCATAAAATATTTGCTTATGCCTCCTTTAGAACCAGACTGATTGGTTCCCTCTTAGACACAGGCTGTTGAACTACATAACTCTTCTGATACAATTAATCCTTAAGACTCCTACGTTTATAAAGAACTAGGGTAGATAATTAGATAAAAATCTAGTTTTTAGTCAGTTCCTCGCTCTTAAGCACCAGATCATCCTTATACTAAAGTCCCTATACTTTGATTATAAACTTATATTATACGAACAATGTACAAACTTACTAAAAGGAACTGAAAAGTGCAGAGTTTGGGTTTTTAGCAGTATGCATATTTCAGAAAGTTTTGCTTATCTTATTTCCTCCCTCTTGTCTAGCCTTGGCAGAGATTGTTCAGTAGCGAGCAGAGCCTGGCTGGCAGTTTGAAGAAAGTGAAGAAAATATTTTTTATAGCTGAATACTAAGTTAGCTCAAACCAGAGAACATGTAATTGTCAAAACCACACTGGAACTAACTCACCTATTCTTCCCAAAAGTGCCATGGGGTTTTCCTTTCACAATTGGTCCATGGGACATTAGAGTTTATTGTTTGTTTCATTGCAAAAGACTGTGAAATACTGAGATTGAAAGTAACTTAATTTCATTTCCAAAAGAAAGAACAAAGCTTAACTGATATTTTCTAGAGCATGAGTCCAACAAAACAGCTGGAGTTTCAATGAAAAGGACTCCTATCTCCATTATAAAAATGAACTTTCTGTGTTGTTTAGGAGAGGTGCTTGGTTCCTTCATCTGCTCTGCGATCATAACGCTGCAGTTTGACTATACTGATCTATCTCATCCAATTCTTTTTCTTCTGACTACAGTTCTTGCAAATGAGTTTTTCAGTAAAAAATCAAAACAATGTCTAACTTAATGAGCATGATAAAGAAAAGCTGACAGTTCATCCAATCCTTATTATTTCATCATGAAAAGTCTGATTTTGAGGCATTATCCACTGCTTTTTATTCTCAAGCCCAGGAGGGGGCAAATCAATTGCAAATGCAAAATTTGTCAAAGGCTTTGGGCCCAACCCTTGCAGAAGCAGCACAGCCCATCCTAAATGGCTGTGCTCCACAAAAATTACAATGGGGTACTGGGGAGTCTTCAATCTTGGCCAGAAAAACCGCTTGTGCAGCTGGGTCACAGATGCTAATGTAGAGGAAGGGGTACAGAAGTGACTGAAGGCATTTTCTTTCAGAAGGTTTGATCTGCTCTATCTGTACAGCATTTCAATGTTATGTATGCTTCTGAACTAAAAATATCAATGCCAAACAGGGAGGATGCAACTATCTTATATAAGTCCTCTTGTAGCTGTTGCTGCCCTCTTTGTCAATCAACTTTCAAATCTCCAATGAATGCATCAGTCCCATGGATGTGTATCTTAGGGTAGGATATACTCGAAAATTTAGCCATTAGAGGTTTGACATTTAAGTCTGAGCTAGTTACCCTTCCTCTACAACAAAACGACCTCTTTCAGAAACATAGATTTCTATTTTAGAAAAGGGCAAACCAGTGTTTGGATATGCTGAGGTTTTTGGTGTTTTTTATTAATATGAAAGGAAGTTATGTGAATTAATCAGATTTTAGCTTTTCTTATACTCTTAAAATCCCATTCCTAGGTCTCATTTATTATTCTCATAGAGCTGGATTCTACAGACCTCTACCAGTCCCAAGGCAGCCCCTTCCTGGACAACTAATACCACTGTTTGGAAAGAGTTAACTGGGCTGGCCAGCATTTCTCAGTGAATAAGCATAGTCAAATCTGACTCTCCTCCCAAGCATGCTGAATGGGATTGGCTAAGGATCCTTGATTTACTGTGAATAAATAGTTAAAACGAAATTCAAACCAGATAAATAGATCATTGATGTAATAGTCACTCATTACTACCACCCCCTGCTACTATGACATTATGAATACAAAATATCATTATGGAATTAGAATTGTGAGGATTAACTGCACTGAAAATTCTGTACATGGTTACATGTGGCTCGGGTTTCTGAGTGTAGGTCCACGGGGTGCTTTCTTGTAGAACCATCCAAAAAATTTAAAAAAACTCCAAACCCCATTATTTATGTGAAACCCTCTTTGTATTGCTTAGAGTGAAAACAGCACAGCAAAAGACAATATTTCTAATACTGTGATAGTGTCTTCTCATCTGTAGCTTTGTGTATTAAAAAAAAAGGTTTATGGAAATCATAGCTGGTCAGGTCTTTCACAAAACAGGGTAAACTGGTCTGCAGTGAAGTTTCTGTTGTTGCAGAGAAGCTGCATTTCACCAAGGGAGCTCACCAAAGTTAGGCTGGATGTCTCACAAACACATAAATACATAAATAAACACACACATACAACCCTGTACAGCCTACAGTCAATTCCTGCACAAAAGCTCTGTCAGAGCTTTTACAAACAGAGCCTCTGACGTTTTGAGAGTACCCAGAGTCAGCAAATGCTTTGGGGTAGATCTGCATAGACAGTGTGGAAGACTTTCACCTGAAGAAAGCCAGATTTCATTAGAATACACGTTAGGATAGCTCTGTAAATACAGCTCATCACAACTCAGTCACACACAGCACAAAAAAGGATTTATACACAGCTCTCCCCTGTGCCTCTGCAGGGATGCTCCCAGCTCTGGCCAGCTCAGTAGCTTCGAGCTGCGGCAAAATTGGCAGAGCTCTTTCTGGCCCTGGGGAAGTCTCTTTCCTAATTTCTGATGCCTGCTTGTCTCTCTCTGCTGCTCCTCTCAGCAAGCTCTCCCACTCACTTGTGTGGGGACCTTTCTGTGATTTTCGACTCTTTGCTGGCCAGCTTCCACTCTCTGAAAGTTTGTCTCCTCTGAAAGAACTAAATAATTTCCAAGGAAGGAAAAATTTTTCTACCCAGGGAGCTTCACCTGACCCAGTGGTTTTTCTTACAATAATGTAACACATGAACAGAAACAAACTAAGAGTAGTACAATTTATATATATATCTGTAGTAATACTATTTATATATATATATATATGTATTCCTTAGCAACAATATTATTTACTGATCCTAGGCATGAAAAAAAGGATACATGGAAGGTTTGCAGTACCCAGTGCAAGACTGACAGTGCTCGAAAATCAATGGACTGACTCACACCCATGGCAAAGACTGGTGCACCTATGCAGGATATTTTTACGCGAAGTTTGGCTAAAGAGCCTAAGTAGGCAATAGTATCTTTTCTGATAATTATAATTATTAATTACAAAGTGTATCACAGGAAGAAAGATTCCCAAAGAACCTGACAGATGAAATCAGATAACCAAGACTTTGCATTCTGAGAAATCCCTTCAGATGAGAAAATAAGAAGCACTAAATTGAGAATATCTCCAAACTACTTTAATTCTTTAGAAAACTGGCACCAACCCAAGATGAGCTTCAATTCAGAGTCTGGAAAAAAACATCACAAATTTCAACCTCTCTTCCTTGCAAGAAGACATTCTGAATTTTGGTTGTTCTATTTTATTTTGGTTTGATTTAAGCAGGAGGAATAACAGAGGTCATACATATTTGATTGCTTACAGGGGATTTAATAATAATTTATTTTTTTACTAAGTGTAAGATATGTCAACACTCCTGAACGTAGACTGCACAACAAAATTGCATCTTAAGCCACCAACAGCTTGAGGCAAAGGAGTTCATATACAGGGAAGTTTTCTATTCAAACAAGGAAAGTCATATTTGATTACAGAGTTTCTAAAATGTGTTTTCTAATTACTACAAGCAAGTCACCAAAACTCAATTAGGTGAATGCAAATATGATTCCTTGAAACAAAGCCATATCATTGCATAATAAAGATCTATTCAACATATATTTTAATGAGAGAAAAGTGTAATACATAATATAAATTTTAAAATATTTTCTTCCTTGCCACCAATCAACTCTTAAATAGAGGAAATTTCTAGAAAACTCCATTTCCTAGCAATACTTATTGCTATTGAGCTCAGCACTCCTGTTGCAAATTTATCTCCTCCTTTGTAACTTTGGTAAAAATATGGAGCAACTTGAAAAAAGTCGTATTTTAAAAAACCACCAAAAACCAACACCCAAAGAACCACCCTCTTCCAATACAAAACTATATGAAAATTTTTAGACAATATTTCAAGATAGACATCATATGAAAACCATTTTTAGATTGATGAAGATAAAAATTTATGACCTTAATATAATCGCTATTTATATTGTTTCTTGATTAAAAAAATTAAGTACACGAATTTTCTTGACACTGTCAACTTTTCTTAAAAAGCTACAAACATTTCTGGTTTAGTTATAGCATTGGTGAGATTAATTCATGTTTTGTTCCTCAGTTTACAGCTCGAAGAATATTTGTTTGCACATTGCATCTGCTTATCCAGTTCATTGTCTCAGATAAGAAAGGGAGCAAACCATCGAGATACTTAAAGTGTTAAAAGTAAAAGGAGCAATAAAACATATTTTAAACATTGATAAACCTGGTCCCAGAATGGTATAATCAAAGTGGATTGAGAAATGCTAAGAAGAAAACCATACCTCCTGTGTGGAGTTTTATTTTCCAAAAACCCTCCAGCTTTTATGTCAAACTATCCTCTAACTCTCTTTCCCTACTCAAAGGTGCTTAGGATTTCTTGAGAGGAAAAAACCCACAAACCAAATCCTGAAAGAAATCATGCCACTTCATATCTTTTGTTCACACTTACCATGTAGCTCAGGTTTTTTTGTAGTAAGGCCAAGGTGTGAAATTTGCCTTTTGTCCTGTTTCACCCAGTCAGCAAAGCAAACCATTCTAGGCAATGCTCCAAGAGACTAAACCTCCACTTCACAAGGAGTAAATCTGGTTAATATTAATAGTCTACGTTGCATTGCCCACCCTTGTAGGATGATGAAACCACTTTTCCCAACTGACATTCCAACATGCCATCTCAGAAATTTAATAGCTAAATCTGCTTTTGAAAGATATTTCCAAGTATCCCACATTCACAATATTTTCCTGCAGGCTGAATTTATTTTTAAAGTCTCTGCATATTTGCTTGTCCAAGAAAAGGACGCCAAATGCCGTTCCTATCAATTACTAAATACATGTATACGATCCATTTGGAAAGTATTGCAAAAATTTGAAACTGTAAATATCTTTGCAAGCTGCAGAAAAATCAGCTCGATATGCTTAAAGGTGCTATGAATACATACGTGCCAGATGTACTGGGCTGCAGAAAACACCACTCCTTCTTGTTATTTACTACTCAGAGTCCACATGGCAGGCTATTGGTAAAAACAAATCTGTTCACTAAGGAGCTTCACAAACGTTGAGCAGTGTCAACACTTGCTGAGATAGAAGTAGAGAAAACAAAGACATGCAGTGTTTAAAATGATCAAGCTAACGGCAGCACAACTCTGAATTTATAAAGTTCTAAATGACCTGGTTTTCACAACATGGAGCTCAGGGTGGAGTTGTTGTTCTGGTTCTCCTGTAACACTGCCATGGTGGAGTGTGGCAGTGACCCAGCCTGCCTTCTCTATGAGATTTTTCCTCTCAAGACAGTGAGTCTAGGAAAAATAGAGAAAGCATGGTTGTGGAACTCCCTGATCCTCCCGCCTTTTTAAGTTGTAAGTCAAAGTCTCTGTTCCACCCCTTTCTCTTCAGCGTTATTTTAAATATTCATACCGTTTTTTAATATTCAGCAAGTGCTGGAAAGGTCTGCTGTTCTGTTATGTTGATTGGTTAATTCAAATATGTTCCTCCTCTGTTCAGAACTTATTGGATACTTGTCACTCCTCATCATCCTTTGATTTGTTGAATCCTGGACCCTCCCCTTTGTATCCGCCCCTTTCTGTTCCCCCTAAAACTCAGTGTACCCGCCCCACAAAGACCTTCCTCGTAGTCCGCATCTCTTGCGATTAAGATGGCTGGTGCTGCTTCGAGAGGGTCCGCTCCCGCTTCTTTGTTCCCGGCTTCGCTTCTTTAATATCGGCCATATCTGCCTCATCAGCTGCGGAGCCGACAGCCAGGCAGAAGGGATAGATAGAGCTGCGTCTCTGCAGCAGGTCTGTCCGGCCAAGCGCACTCCGTCGCCCGCAGGCGACCGGGCAGCCTGAGCTGTCAGCGATAGTGGAGGGTTGGTTTCCCAAACTAAATATAACGAAAACAGGCCTGGGCAGTTTTGTCTACCCAAAACACTCTGTGGGACAAGGCACAGATGTGAACAAATGGCTCAGATGGACACTTTATAACCCTTGTGGTTATTTTCTGCTCAATTTAATGGGGAGAAGTAGCAAACAATGAATTTTTACGTAGTTCAGAAAATGTTTAACACCAAGGTAGTAGATCTTCTCTTGCATTTCAAATCTGATGCATGCTATCTACTCTAGTACCATTGCTGCATTTTATATGCTTCTGTGTGGTCCAAGTTTTGATTATGGTCTGTGGGTATTCTTGCATTATGAATTGCTTGATTGTACAATTCTTTAGTTATAATAATAATAAACATGTAAGGCAAACGAAACCCAAGATTATAAGAGCAATAAATGGCACAATAATTTCATAAAATTTATGATTACAATATTGAGAAGTAAGAGAACGGCAGAATAAGATTAATAGCTGAAATATTTCTTTTCTTGCCAAGTAAATTTAGAGACTCATTTGTCCATAATTTAATGATATGCACCTGAGATCAGTGTGAGATTGTTCTTTTGTCTAAGCCTTGGATTCACCTCATCAAAAGGTAGCTGTAGACAAACCAGGGAACAGGTTTAGCCAGACATCTATAGTCTCACGGTGCCTGATGCAAAAATATAGGGTCATTTCCCCATTTCTTTTAAGACTGAATGAACTGTACCTATGGGTATTGGTCTCTTCTCCCAGGTAACAAGTGACAGGAAGAGAGGAAGTGGCCTCAAGTTGTGCCAGGGGAGGTTTAGAATGGCTATTAGGGAAAAAAATACTCATTGGAAGAATGGTCAGGCATTGGAATAGGCTGCCCAGGGAGATGGTGATCCCTGGAAGTGTCTGAAGATGTGTGGATGTGGCACTTGGGGACATACTTAAGTGGTGAACATGGCAGTGCTGGGTTAATGATTGGGTTTCATGACCTTAGAGGTCTTTTCCATCCTTGATGATACTATGATTTTAAGAGTTGGTAGCAAAAAAAATTTATTTTCTTCAGTATGAATCATCAGGATGAGTTTATTTATAGCAAGTATTAATTTGGTGATTCAGTGTTGCTAATTTATGTGTTCAATACATCTTTTCAGATTTTAGCTATTGCAGCTCTTTAGATTATCAAAGAATATTTTCGGATTCAAATGATACAGGTTTGAGGTATACCAGCATGAAGTTTTGAAGGGTTTCGTTTAAATGACATACTGGATTTCTATCAGAAATCAGTAAATTTACAGAATACTGTTCTGAAGTTTATAATTACGTTTTCATTAGTAATAATGAATTACATTTTCTTCTGGCATAAACTGGCACACCTCCTTTGAAATCAATGAGACTGCTATTTTATTATAACTGAGAATTGAGCCCATTGCACCAATTTCTGCTTGTTGATATTCTGTGAAATAAATGTGCTTTGGTTTTGAGTTGAGCCGTCAGGATTGCACCAAATAATCTGGCAATCTTGCATGCTAAAACTGTGGGCTGTTGGTGTGTTGCAAATGGGTAGACAACATACAGAGGACCTGGAAACAGAAAGAAATCTCTGCTTAAACTATTTCATCTTCCACATGTGGTGCTACTTTAGTCAACAAAACCAATTGATTTCTTTATGTGGTATTTAATTTTTTTTTTTTTTTTTTTTTTTTTACTTTATTTGGGCTATAACAGTTTTGGAAATGTTGTTTTAGTTAATTTTTTGATTGAGTGCCCAGAAGCTTTTTCTCTGAAGGAAGGAAGCTTCGTAGTGTGAAAATTTTAGCATTTAAAATTAAGTTTCTGTCTTACAAATATTTGCAAACATGCTCAATTCAGAGGTAGTCAACCTAAAATTTCTGAACTATGAATGTTTTGCCAGCATATGGTACGAACAGATGATATAGAATAGGATAATAGGAGTTTGTAAGAACAGCCTAGCAATACCATGGCTGAGTTCTAAAGTTATCCATCTAACTGAATCCAAAAAATGACTATATCTTGCTTTGCCATGCAGAGTTACTCTCTATATAATTACTATCGCTGTGGTTATTAATTTACATTTAAAATAAAATGATTATACATTTATTCTTAGTGATGTGTTTTGGAATCAAATCAAGGAATGAAGATGAAGATCTTTTTGTTTCTTAACTGTGTACCACCATTTTAATTGTATGGGACTGTGTTTTGGATTTGTGCAAGAACAGGTGGTTTTGTCATTGCTGAGCAAAGCTTACAAACAGCCAAGGCCTTTTCTGCTCCTCACCTCACCCCACCAGCAAGGAGGCTGGCGGTGCATGAGGGGCTGGGAGGGGACACAGCCAGGACAGCTGACCCCAGCTGACCAAAGGGATGTTCCAGACCATATGGAGTCATGGTCAGCATATAAATCCAGTGGAAAAAGAAGGGAGGGAGGGGATATTCAGAATTGATGTAGTTTGTCTTCCCGAGTCACTGTTCCATGTGATAATGGAGCCCTGCTTTCCCGGGATGGCTGAACGCCTGCCTGCCCATGGAAAGGGGGGAATGAATTCCTTGCTTTGCTTTGCTTGTGTGTCTGGCTTTTGCTTTACCTCTTGAACTGTCTTTATCTCAGCTCACAACTTTTCACACTTAACTCTTCTGGTTCTCTCTCCCATCCCACCAGAGGAGGATGAGTGAGTGACTGAATGGGGTTGAGTTCAAGCTGGGTTTAAACCATGACAGTGGAATAGAACAGAGTGAAATAAATCCTGTGTGTGAGGAGACTTTGAGCACTGAAACTGGGAAAATTAAGAAATTAATGTGATATCATAGCTATGAAAGAAGAAACAAATGAGGGAATGAATAGGTTGCTACTGTACTGTGTAAATAAAAAAAGTGATTCCTACATTTCAGATAGGAAAAAGACTCTTAAGAAGAAGCATTCAGAATGATCAGGCATGATCCAATTTTTCAGAAGGGTTGTTGGAGATATTATATTTTACTGTATTTCAAGACCAGTAGAGAGCACCATTCTTAAGCATTTTAAACTCTCACATCATAAACAGAAGAATTAGGCCAATGATTTTGCAGTGTGCCCAAAACTTTTGATTGAACCAGTAAATATCTTTCAGCAAGATATCCTAAAAGTCTTGTCATGATGAGGAGCAATACCTAGATTATTAACAAGCCAATAGCTAAGAAGCTATTATACTATTTTTCTTACCATTTCAGCCCTAAGATCTAGTTACATTTTCCACTGGATTAAAGACTCTCCTGCAATTTTAAAAATGTCAAGGACCAGTAAAATTTGCTGATGACCTAAGAGAAAATGCACCAGGACACAAAAGAAAAACGACAGTGTGGAATAGAAAATTTAGGTAAATATGAGGGCTCAGAAAGAAATGAGAGGAAATATGTGATGTCAGTTTTGTGAAATAAATTCTCATCACAGGAGAAACATGGCAAAAGAAATCACATTTTTGCCAGATGCATGAAAAGCAAAACATATGGCTTGTTTGTCTCACATTTTTTGCATATTTCTTCTGTGTTGACAGACAGGTTTTGGGAAGATGGAAAGTGTCTTTCATTTCAGTGAAATGCCTATATACTTTTTTATCTTTCTTATTTCTATTTTTTGCCAGCTTGAAAAGGACTGTTTCAAATGGTTAAAAGTTATTCCAAAGAAAACTAAAACCAGGAATATATTGGAAAAAATAAAGAACAAATGAGAAATTTTGATCAAGTCCTACAATTTTATAAAATATACTGTTTTCGGGGAGCTGTCTTTTTTTCCAAATTCATCGGAACAGGATTTTAGCAATGAAAGGGAACAGTACTGATTTATTTATTAAGATAGAGGAAAATATGTTCAACCTGGTTAAAAAGTTAAGGTAAATTTCTGATGCACCTGACCAACAGTAAAAAAAAAAAAAAACAAACAACAACAAACTAAACTCCCCAGTTTTCTACACTCACAAATGTGACAGTCCCTAAATATAGATGCCTGGTCCTGGGAATAGACTTCACAGATGGGCTCCCAGTTTGTCTCAGTCAACAGAGACATTTTGGCAGCTGAGGGTGGGCTCTGCAATACACAAAATATTAGGCAACAGGCTAGCAAAGTACAGGGAAGAAATCTGTCCACTTCAAGGCCTGGAGTACATCTGTCCCCTGAGCATGTGGTCTTGCTGCATAGATCCTAACCTTGTCTCTGGATGTCCTGAGAATATGACATCAGGACATCTAAAGAGTGTTCAAGTTCAAAACACCTCCACTTGGGCATAAAGCACAGTATGAGTCCCTCTTTATGTTCTTCCAAGACCTTCCTTTTCGAGGAACTCTTGTTAGCGACAGAGAGCGCTTGGCTTAATTCCTTCCTCATCTTAGCAGGGCCTGGGTCCAGCAAGCAAGGAATGAGGGTGCAACATTTTTCACAAAGAAACAGTTGAAGGGAGATCTTATTTATTAATAGGAATTTCATGGCCTGTTCTTTCCTTTTTTTTTCTTTTCCATTTTTTCTCTAGTTTGTTTCTCATCTTGCCATTTTTGATTATTTTTGGTTGTTTTTTGGTTATTTTTTGGTGTGAAACTGTGCCTCAGAATGGGGAAGTAGCTTAGTTACCGGTAACTGCCACTGTGCTGGTAGTTAAACACACTAGTTTAGAGAAACTTGTCTTTAAAGTGATCCCAGAGTGGTTACATTAATGATTTTTTATTATGAAGCCGAGATGAGAAATGATATTTAGTAATTAGTCTCCAATGTATATGTTGGCAGCTAAAGAATTACTATGGATTAAAAACCAAAAGGATTACGCAAGGCATGTGTGCAACAAGGACAGAATTAGGGTGCATATTAGGAAGATATTTAAAAAGTCATCTGACTTAAGAGATGCCCCCTGAAATGCACTGTTTTAAAGCAGGAGTGCAGTGGAGTCAGTGAGATAAAATAGCAACCAATAGGACTATTCATGTTTGTAAGTATTTAAATACTTGGGGGTAACTAGGGATATGTTTTGCACGAAGAGTAACATAAAATTCAAGTAATGAATATGCTTTCAGCAAAATATTTTAACAGTATGCAGCAACTATAATAAGAATCTGTCTAAGAAGAAGTCATGTAAAAATTGCATGAGGGCCCTGAGATGTGTGCCTTTGTGCTATGCCTTTATAAATCACTCCTGCAGAACCAAGTCAGCATCCTGCTATGCACAGCTGCTTGCCCAGAGAAGTTCAAATAGAAAAAATATAGAAAAAAATTAATGTGGAAAAACACTTTACAGCTGAAAAATTAGGCAAGCACAGTTTGTACTGGATCATTAGTCATGTATTGGCAAGTCCTGCTTATCCAGAGTGTCACAAGCTCAGAAGCCATTTGACATTGTCATTTAGCCTGTAAATATCTAGTCACATGCTAAGTCAGTCATTTTTTGCTAATGCTGTTTTAGCATAAGATTCTTTATCTATTTAGAAACTCCTGCCTGTGCTTTTGGAATTTCAGCATTCAGAACAACTGGAGAAGCAAGCCCTGAACTAAGCCACTTAAAAATGTCTCTGCTTTTACAAAACAGGTTATCCGTGTGCAACAGTCTATCCTGTGACATTGCTCACACTTCGTCGAGCTAATCCAAGAAAAATGCAGGTAAGGTCCAGAAAGACAATGGTAACTAAACCAAAGTTCACCGGATTGCAGCTAAAGGTTAACAGATTTCTAAAAAACTTGCATAAATAAAAATGAGTCATGCAACTTTTGTTAAAAGTCCATTTCAGAGAATGCCCAAGAAAAATCCTGCTCCATGAAAGTGGACAGAAATGGTACTTTTGGAGTGAGCAAGGGAGCTTTACAAATGGGCCAGGTAATAATATTATCCTACCAGTTAGATACATTTGGGAATGTAGAAATTACCAGAATGCTGAATTGAAATGAGTAAAATCCACCCCAATGCACCTACACAGAAGATGAGCAAGGAATGCTTTATCCATTTACAAAACAAATGAATGAAGTTTTTACCATTTCTCCAGATGCATTAGATTAAAAGGAGATCAAGCCAAGGAGACGGTTTCAGACTGCTAAAAGCAAATACTCCATTAAAAGCAGATCAACACTGAAAGCACAATTGTTCTATACATTTTTCATATAGATTTTAGTGTCACCTACTAGGGTGCAAAATACAGATGATGCCTGGAAATGCTAGGTCAGGGACTAAAGGTGAATTCAAGGTGAGAAGTGTCTTAAGAATAGAAAGAGAGAAAGAAACACAAAGTGTAGCCAGCCAGGAAATCTGTGAGATGAATTGGTATGATGGTGTAGTTTAGGCTTTCCCCTCAGGGATAGTGTACTTACTAATAAGTAGAAGATATCAATGCCAGATCTGAAATGAGAAGAGTGCTTTTGCGCTGTGAGCAGAATTTAGCAATATCTACAGGGAAACACAAGGGTCTAGATTATATTTATTTTAAGACAGGCAAGGAATTGAAAGTGGGAAAATATATTAGCATAGATTCGTGACAGCTGGATAGGTAGAGAGAGATGATAGATTTTCTAGCATTTGCATTCTTTAAACACTGCTCTAGATTAACAGATCATATTGCCTATGGTTTGACATTCCTAGATGTTTATATTAGTTTTCCCTCAAATATTTAGGGGATAGTTAAGAATTATTGAGATTTCATTTTATTGGCAATCCAAGACCTATTTCTAAAATATTGGAATGTACTCTGTGTTTCAGGAAGAAATCACGAGAGCAGGAAATCTCACTGGCAAAGTATTTTTATGGCAATAACTGAAAAAATCTTTTAGTCTGAGTGGAATTTTTCAAGTTGCTTATCTGCCTCCAGATAAAAAGTATGCTGTGTCTTTAGAAATAGGGAAGGATAAAAAATAAGGAATAATACTTAGAGACAAAAGCAGTAGAGAAATAGCTACTTGCATTATTCATGAATGGTCATTTGACTCGGAGGTCAGAATTTTGATCTCCATCCACCAGTCGTTATAGCTCAAATAACACCAGCACATTGCAATCACAGAGTAATATGGCAGTAAAGCAAAGCCTACTGGCACTTGACAATAGTTTGGAACCGTAAAGTGGTACAGGGATATGGCAAGTGAGGTCAATGTCTAGTTAGGAGCTGTAATTGTTTACGAGCCTGTCTGGAAAAGGAGGTTTTGATGTTTATGCTCAAAGTTCTTGGTGAGCAGAGATTTGGCCAGACTGGTGGAAAAAGTAATGCTTTTTAAAAGAAGTTCAGCTTTCAGAATGGTTTCCAGCCCTTATATTTTTGTTCATCAAGGATGAATGGCCACTAGGACTGCAGAGCACTCCTTGGGGCTCATGATTCAGGCATAACAAAGACAGCCGACAATGTAGCTGCAGATCCAGTACATGTGAGTTTAGGTTGTGTGCTTCTTATTGTGAAATGTTCTCAAATACGATTTTTCTGACCAGCCATTTAGTCAGGTTCTTTAGAAACACATACTTATTTCTCCCCTTTTTCTGTTTGGTTACACTGTTGTTTGCTTTAAGAAGTCCAAAAAAGACTTTAACAACAATGCTGATTATTTCTGTCACCTGTGGCTCTGTAGATGGGCTTAAGCAGTTCAGTGAATGTATATTTGGAGCCCAGACAAAACCTCAGTGGAAACAAAACTAGACATTCAAAAGTCCATGCCATGTTTATGTAGTATTTTCTAATATTTCACGTGCAATTACTGTTAGTGTCTGGCTGCCCTCTAACTTACCTGCCTCCACTTTGTGGCTTCCCTAGTCAATAATTTAAACATAGAAAAAGAAGAAATGTTTTTATCTCTGTCTGTTTTATGGATTTTAGGAGCTGAGTCAAAGTGAGTTTACCAGTGGGCCAGACAGGGATGTACAAAGATGAAAATAGATTTCAGACCTGTTATTTAATTCAGGAAGCATTTGCAGGTGGTGAATATTAAATATTTTCATCTATCCTAAGTTTTACTGGACTAGAGATTACTTTTCCCTCTGTAGTGAAATTAAAACATCAGCAACCATGGCTAGTCTAAACTGATGTCTTGTTTTTAGAAAGAGATAACCCTAAAAATTAAAATATATTATCCGATCCAATTATTTTGCCCAAATTTGAGGACTTGGACAAATAGTCATATTGCTTGAAACAGAATTTGAGTTTGCCATGAAGTTCATGCATGGATCCACATAATTGTTTTTCTGAAGTATGAGGACATCCAAGTTCATTCCTCATTCTAATAAATAGGAAATAATGATATTGTCCTATTTTCCCTTAAATGTGTATGACTTGGCTGTAGCTCCCTTTGCAAGAACAAATTGTTTAAATCAAATTATGGTATGTATAACAATAGCAGTGGTAAAGCTACTTCAAAGTATGTGCTGAAGAATATCTGGCCCTGCGCCTTTTCCCTGGAGGAGATCTGGAACAGCTGTTGGGCCAGGGAGCTCCGGCCACTCAGCGCGGGAAATGCAGGGATTGATCGCTGCACGGGTGGGAGATGCCGATGTCACAATTTCTGCAGCTCGGTCCTTACTTTGCCATGGCATTTGTCTATGCAGGAAGTACAGATATGAGGAATTGCACCTTCTTGGCTATCGAAATATGCCTCCAGTTTTCAGTCAGCTGTAGCTTAATTACAAATATTTCCGCAGTCAACACCATCTTGTGAGACCTTCACCTGGACTACAGATACGATTGGCTAAGGTTCCTCTTACAGTTAATTTTTGAGCGTGTTATCTTTAGATTCTGTTGCGGCCAAAAGGAAGGGGTATAAACTTGTACAGTATGAATAATCTTTTGATAAATATATTGTTTAATATAGGTCATATAAATCACTCTCTACAAGTAATTTTTTTGTCAGTCTACAAAAGAAGTCTTGACACTGGTCAATACACATGTATCCACATTGTAGGCTTTTAATGTTAGGTCAGACGAATCCAAATATTTGTGCAGAAAATGTTCACAGTGGCTTAGAATAATTTGATGAGACTGGAAACAGGTTAAAGATTGAGTGTAATTATTCTTTTGAAAAGTTACACAAAATAGCTGTAGAAAACCTAAATGTGAAAGTTTAGAGAATGCGGATACTACAAGAGCATATTCAAATGCCAAATCTTTTTTATGGTTGTGTGTTCTCTGTGTGGGTGCAAATGTTAGCATGTTGCTTTAAATCAGCATCTAGTATGGGACATTGGCCAGGGACAGATATTTAGAAACAAGTGCATAAAGGTTCCTGGTAGACAATCATCCAAGAAATGTTCACTGGGAAATTTCTCCTTACTCCCTACCAGATAATAGTGTGGCTATGACCCATACAATAAGGGATCAAAAAAAAAAGACTAAGTAGTTGAGCATCTCACGTAACAAAGGAGGTTCACAACAATTTCTACTGGAGTTGTGATCTCCTCAGTGCTCAGAGGAGAATAAAACTTAGAAAAATAAACTACTAGACTACTTGCCTATGTTTTTGTCTTGCTGTTCTCTTGTTAATTCTTCTCTACAAACAGACATATGAATATGAAGGCTTTGTATTGCTGTCTTGGTATGTTAGTATTGCTATAGGACTTAAATAAAAAAAGTATTTGGTTGAAACAGTGATATATTATTAACTACCATTTGCCTTCTTCGCTTGGAAGAAATGCAGAGTTCTTAGCCTTTAGCTTGGGTGAGGTGGTGGTATTAGAAATGAGTTAGAGAAAACAGTTCAACTGTCCTCTATATAAAGAATAAAGTTGGTAAACAAATCCCACGTGGAAAACAAGCAGACTGCAGAGTTTTGGCAGCCTTGCTTTTGTATTATTTTTGCCTTGTGTTGTTTTTTTAATTAAATGAAGCAAGGCAGAGCATTCAGAGCATGATTCAAGCAATTGCTGAAAGTATTAAATTAGATTAGTTTGGCATTTAAGTCCCAGCAATTTTGACTCAAATTCTTGGACTGTAAAGAAGGGAAGCCTTGAGGAATGAGGCTGAGGTCATTCCTTCTGAAAAGTCAAGTCCACATAAGCATCAACGCAGAAGATTCTTCTTAACGCTATTTTTCTCTCATCCATATGCCCTGGTTATGCAGTATGTCCTAGCAAGACAGTTTATAAGATGTTTCTGCACATAGTTTGGGAGGGGACAGGAGAGAGGAAATTACAGGACATGATACAATGGGTGTGTGCAGGGCAAAAGGTCTGGGTACGTATAAATCCTTTGAGGCTTTTTCATGGTACCAAGTGTCCTTTTCCAGAATGTTTCCATCCACTGTGCCTGTTCTACCTTAATATTGAGAGCTTGTGCTGTGTCTGCTCCCTCTCTACACACCACAGGCTGCACCAACAGGAGGCTTCTTAGGGCTGAGGGAGACACCTACACTAAAAACTATCGAAAATAATTTAAATTTCACGACAGAGAGCCACAGCTCATAAATTGCAAAGATCCTCTTTGGCCTGTGCGGAGACTATGCTTCTTCTTTTATTTTCCCTTTGCTTTTCTTCCTGGCAGATGTGAGCTCTAGAACTGTAGTTTTAATTTAAGGGGAAGAGGCAGAAACATTTAGGAAAAACAGAGGATGACATAAGGCTTAAAGGTTAAGTAGGTTCAGCCCCTCTGATTAAAAAAATAAAAAGTCATCTACTTTATACAGGAACATAATGACCTTTCATTTATTTACCACTGTCTGACAGCAAACCCTCTGTGCCTTCAGGTGTTTGCAGAGCTGAGCACCCAGCTCTGACCTTCCTTCTTACTGAGGCTTTCCTGTTATTCTAATGCCAATATTTACCAACTATGGTTATTAATGCTTGTAAGGCCATAGGTTTTTTCTGCAAGGAAATCTGTCTTATTTAGGAGGAAAATTACATTTTATTCTAAAATTTCCACTGATCTGAATACATCTAAGTATGGATAACAAAGATTTTTTTTCAGAAAAGAAAGTGCCTTAGACATATGATTTATTTTTGAAATTATATCCTATCATTTCCCGTGCTCCATCCTCTTTAAATTACCTTCTACTAGGAATGTAATTTTATGGCCCAGGTTTGTGACAAAATGATTTTCATTTATTATATGCCAATTGTATAGGTCATTATCAGACAGGAAATAACTGACTTTAAGGTGTCCAGTGATGAGATTTTGCTATACTGGATAAATTTTAGGTGTATCCCTTTAAAATAATGAAGCATTAGGCTTAGTCCCATTGTATCAGAGGTGCAAGGAAAGTCAGTGCCTTCATACACAGGAGTAACAGGTAAAAAGAAAAAAAAAGAGATTAACTCCCACCTTTGCCGCCTTTGAAAGTTCACAGACCAAAGTATGAAAGTGTTTCCTTGGTGCTCCCTCCTCAAGAGAGCTCAGGGCTCAGTCCTACACCACAGGTCTGACTTGAAGGATGCAACAACCTACAGGCAAAGTGTGTTACACTTCCTCATGACGGGTTCTAAACCTCTTGGATGCAGAATGCAAAGCCATAACTGCATAAGCACTGATTCCTGAAGCTCTGGAGCAGATGTTTACTGTTCTAACAAGTTCTGCCTCTTAACAGTCATCCAGTGATGCAAGTAAAGCACTAATAAAACCCAAACTGCTGCAGAGTTCAGCTTTGTAGAAGAAAGGTAATTTATTTATATGTTTTTTAAGAAAGACACTTTTAGAACAATGAAGATTACTAAACCCTGGAAAGACAAAAAGGAAAAAGAAAACGAAAACAAAATCCCACAAACAACAACCAACCAACCAAAACTAAAACCCCAAACCAAAAAGACTCATCAACATCAGTGACCAGGATAGTAAACTCTGTTTCCTTTAACCACTGACTCTTCACCCATACCAGCATATCAGTGTTCATCTCACTCTGTTGAAGACCATTGCTTTTTATGTCTAATATACTACTGTTGCTCTTTTCACCCTTAACAAATTACGCAGAAGCTAATATATTCCAAACAACACTAGTAAAAAAGATAACATTGAAATAAGGATTAGACTGTAATCATTTGTTGGGCCAGACTAAAATTAAGAAAATAGCGTGCATCCAAAAACCTAAATTTGTGATAAAAATAATTTTGAATGAGTCCCTGCAGAGCTATTCCAAGGCGGTTTTTTGGCACATGTAGGAGGCAAGCGGTCTATTAAAGAAGGAGAAAACAATTCAAGGACTGCAGAAGAAAGTCAACATTTGCTTCCATAAAAAAAAAAAAAAAATACAATAAAACCAAAACAAATCTTAAAGACTAAACAAACAAATAAACAAGACCCCTCCACAAAACCAATACCACCTAAAATGGAACCAAACAGTAGGTCTTTGGCCCATACTTCTTCCTTTATGACTGGACTTTTAAAATAAATAAATAAACAAATAAATAAATATATAAAATTATACAGCAGCAGAATGGTACTACTTGTATGAGGAACAGCTTCTTCAAAGTGTAGGTGTTGATTATTCACTATTATAATTCTAAACTAATAAATGACATATTTCTTGCTCATTTAAACATAAAATTTTTGCAATTTTCTGCTATCTCGTAAAGATCGCAATTTTTTTTTACCAAAATGTGCATCTTGGCTTTGTTTTCCATGAAGAAGAACTGAGAGAATATGCTAATGTTTGTTACCTTGTTACAAATACATGGGAATTTTAAAAATTGTAATTATTTTTAATGGTTTCATTAGAGGCTGTCTCCTTCTTTCAACTGCCTACCATTGTGGATTAAAAAAAAGGAAAATAAGAAGTAGCAGCTATCAAAATTTGAAAAGCAACTTTAATACCTGGAACTGTTTCTAAAAAGTTTCAAAAAGCTGCACAAATATGGCTGATGAAGTTATAATCTAACATATGCAATGAAAATTTTTCAGTCAATACTTTTCTACATGTAACTTTTACTTCTTTAAAAAAAATGAAAGTTTTAAGATTCTATTACCATATGAATTACCAGAAATGGCATCTTTAGTCTGAGCTATGCCGGTAGCTATGACTGTGTCTCCTGTTGAAGGCTGTCTGGGATTCAGGGGTTGAGCACCCATACCCAACCCATGGACCCACACAGGAGCCATGGAGACACTGTGAACAGCCTGGAACTGAGCACAAGGAGGTGGA
>VYZT01036023.1:165-26508 GCA_013400735.1 Pomatostomus ruficeps | reverse complement strand
GGGGAAGCCGTATGAGGAGTGGCAGATCACCAGTGATGTTCCCTGGGGTTCAGTACTGGGGTCATATATCTTTATATCTTACAAAGATATATGACATATATATGTCTTATATCTTTATTGTGATCTAGACAAGGGGATTTAGGGCACGGTCAGTAAGTTTGCAAATGACACTAAGGAAAGATTGTTGAGCTGCTGGAGGGCAGGAAGGTTCTGCAAAGGGATCTGGACAGGCCGGATTAATGTTCTGAATCAACTGGATGAGGTTCAACAAGGAGAAGTGCCAGGTCCTGTCCTTGGGTCACAACAGCTCCATGCAACACAACAGTCTTGGGACAGAATGACTGGGACACTGCATGGCGGAAAAGGACCTGGGGGTGCTGCTTGGCAGTCAGTTATGCATGAACCAGTCTGTGTCCAGGTGGCCAAGAAGGCCAATGTCATCCTGGCTTGGATTAGAAATAGTGTGGCCAATGGTCTAGGGCACTGGTGAGACCAGGGCCAAGTTCTGTGTCCAGTATTGGCCCCTCACTACAAGAAAGATCTTAAGATGCTAGAGTGTGTCCAGAGAAGGGTAACAAAGCTCATGGAGAGTCTGAAGCACGAGTACTTGTTGAGGAACAGTTGAGGAAGCTGGGATTATTGCTAAATACTTCACATTCAGATAAGCAATCTTCAGAGGTGAGTGGTAGTTCCACTTTTTAAAATTACTCATTATATTCCATATATTTATCAGTTAATATCACTCTTGTTTCTTTGTGGCTTTCTTCATAACATTGGTTTTACAATTTTAGTGGCATGTTAAGCAAGAAAGTCTTAGGCCTCTGAAGGCAAATGCGCAAAATCATGCAGAGTAAATAATTGGGATGTAATGTGGATTGAGGCTTTAAGCTGACCAATATTCTGTTGCTTGTTGTGGTTTAGGTATCTTATTTTAAATTATACTCTCATTCATCATATATGAACAACTTCACAGCTGTTATTTCCTTTCAGCTTAAGCAAATCATGCCTGTGGTAGCCAAGGACAAAATTAGATCAGTAGAAAACAGAAGTTATTTTTAAACTGAAAATTATTTATTTTGCTAGAGAAAAAAAAAAATCTTCATCTGAAACCAGTGTATTTTTGACATGCTTTCAGAAACAAATTTCTCTAAAATGTTATTACCTCTACAAGTATTTCAAGCTAACAATTTGTTGCTATGCTGTTAGTCTGAAATACTTGAAGTAAAATTTTGTGTAGGAGAATTTGTATTGTTCTGTATTGTTTTGTTCTGTCAGAATTTTTTATTAAGTTGTTCAGATGGATTTTTTTGCAGTTATGTTACTGTTATATATGGGATTTTTGTCAGTCCTGAAGATAAAAAGATATAAAATCTCCAATCTTATAATGAATATGATCTGATTTGTGCAAATTGATGTGTTAAACACTACAAGAGATCACTTTTTAATAACTCAATGTAAGAATATATTTTTTGTAGTACCCTTAGGCAGAGGATCTCAAATGACTTTACAAATGGAAATCAGTTAAACCTTTTGTTCCAGAAGGTACACCACAGTCCTGGAACATTTGGCATTAGAGAATACCTCAATAGGGTGTGTCATCCCCCAGGGATCAGTATTGGGCCCAGTCCTGTTTAATATCTTTATTGATGATCTGGATGAGGGGATTGAGTCCACCATCAGCAAATTTGCAGGTGACACCAAGCTGGGTGCAAGTGTTGATCTGCTGTGGGTAGGAGGGCTCTGCAGAGGGCCTTGGACAGGCTGGATAGATGGACTGAATCCAGTGATATGAGGTTTAACAAGAGCAAGTGCTGGGTTCTACACTTTGGCCACAATAACCCCCTGCAGTGCTACAGGCTGGGGACCGAGTAGCTGGACAGTGGCCACGCAGAAAGGGACCTGGGGGTACTGACTGATGGCAGACTGAACATGAGCCAGTGTGTGCCCAGGTGGCCAAGAAGGCCAATGGCACCCTGGGTTGGATCAGAAATAGTGTGGCCAGCAGGACTAGGGAAGTGATTCCTTTCCTGCACTCGGCACTGGTGAGGCCACACCTTGAGTTCTGTGTCCAGTTCTGGGCCCCCCAGTTTGGGAAAGACATTGAGATGCTGGAGCGTGTCCAGAGAAGGGCAACAAGGCTGGTGAAGGGTCTGGAACACGAGTCCTGTGAGGAGTGGCTGAGGGAGCTGGGGTTGTTTAGCCTGGAGAAGAGGAGGCTGAGGGGAGACCTCATTGCTCTCTACAACCACCTGAAAGGAGGCTGCAGCCAGGTGGGAGTCGGTCTCTTCTCCCAGGCAGCCAGAGACAGGACAGGAGAATATAACCTTAAGCTGTGCCAGGGGAGGTTTAGGCTGGACATTAGGAAGAAGTTCTTCACAGAAAGAGTGATTGGGCATTGGAATGGGCTGCCCAGGAAGATGGTGGAGTTACCATGCCTGGAGGCGTTTAAGAAAAAAATGGATGTGGCACTCAGTGCCATGGTCTAGTTGAAAAGGTGGTGTTAGGTCATAATTTGGACTCAATCATCTCAAGGTCTTTTCCAACCTAATTTATTTGTGATTCTGTGATCAGACAATGAAAACTTCACAGATGCAATTGAAGGAGAAAATAGGTAAAATTGGAATGTTTGAAGAGCAATGGAATATTTAAAGGGAAAAGTAACATCTATGATTTTCTTTCTGTAAAGATCATTGGCTCTTATGTTATTTATGGCTCTGTATATTTCAGATATAGTAGAAACTGGAAACCATGTGCATTTTCTCTTTGGAGATCTATAAATGACAGCATCAACACTTTAAATCATATTAATATTAAAAGTGACCATAACAACATCTAGAAGAGGACACCTCTGTGTTTGTGTTTGTTAGAAATCTCATTTCTGTATTTATTTTTTCCTAATCATTTGCAATTTGTGTTAATTAAATCTGAAATATGAATATTCCCATGTATGAACCAAGCCACAGAAAAAGCTTTTGCTGCAAGATTGTCCAAAAATCCTGCTGGTGCCTTTGCCTTTGTGCTTCCACAATCTTTCTCAATATAGACCTAATCCTAAATTTTTTATCAATCTTTAAGGTAACCACTGGAGAAGCCTTTCTTTTAAGTTATGAGAATTTCCATCTCTTGGTTCTTTTATACTATATCCAACCCACTGGATCTCCACCTAACATGCTGCAGGACCTGTAGCTGGCTGATAGCAGGACACAAGATTTAGTAAAAAGTATGATTTGAGAATATGCCCGCTGTGCCATTGAGTATAGTAAGTCCTGGAGGACAGACCTGTGATTAAATAGAGTTCAGTTCCTAAAGGTGTTGCAACAACTTTTTCCTGTCATAATGTCATCAACTCACTGCCTCTTGCCTGTTAGCTCCACAGACTCCGTCCCATAAAACTCTGTTTGCTGCAGCCTGAATACTCTGATGTGAAAACACTGAGCTGACACAATGTGTGCTTCCCTGAACGCTTTATGTTGCTATGCCCAGAGAAAGAGTTTTTTCTTAAAAAATATTAAACCACTAGTTAATGTATGGTGTCTGACTTACCATGCAAACACTTCGATATATATTTTTTTAATTCCTGCTATTCTAATGCTACAAACTAAAAAGAGTAGATCCATGTGAACAGGGAGATATTAGCTTGGATGAATTTGAAAATAATTACTTCTGCCATAACTCTTGTGGTCCATATGGATAAGGTACGATACTGGCACTAGTATCCACAGGTCCATCTGCACAGAGCTTCATTTTACTGCGTAAGGTAAAGCTTTGTAAATCCAGCCATCTGTTTTCAGTTTATTCCCCAGAACCTCTAAGTAAGACTGGGAAATAAAGATAAAGTGTAAGGAATCACTATACTTGATATTACTGATTTAAAAAAAGAATGGGAAAGGATTAAAAATAATATTTGAATATTTTGTATGATATTTTCTGTTTCTAAAATTATTTAAAGTAATAAATACTCCTTTTTGACTATGGTATTGGCATCTGCTAAATACAATGCAGTCATAAAGACCTAATCCTCCTTCACCTTGCTGTAGAATGCAACTTCAACAAAGGCAATAGAGAGACAGCACTACACAATCAGATTCCCTGGATATTTTTTCCCATGGATTTCCTGCCCGTGATAGTAATGAAGGGAAAATTTGTTTTGACTCTTCCAGTGATTTTCTTTTGGCTTTAGGAGGACCTATGAATGTTTTAAATAATATTATCCTGTTGCAGAATGGCTAAAAGAAAAAGGTCATGGATCACTAGAGCAGTTGTGCGAGCCATCTGTGTAATTTTAAAGGCTTGCGAGGCTGAAGTAGGCCGCACCACTAAAGTGCAAGTTTTGCTGATAGGGCAGCTTTTGCAAGGACACTGTGACCTTCAGGTTTGGGAAAGTACCGAAGGCGAAATTGTGGTTGAAGAAAAGCAGAAGAAGTCTGGAGAAGAAGACCGCAAGGAGGGAGGAACATGCAGATGTAACTTTTAAGTATTATCCAATAGAATTATGATTAATAGGCATAATTAACAGAGATTGTATAAATATTGCTGAGCTTTGCGAATAAAGTTGAAGCTTGCTTTATCATTCATATTGAATCGACTGCTTGTCTTCCTTCATCGCGGCAAATGGCGACTCTCCGCATTATCCCTCCCTCCTTTTTTGGTAAACACAGGATTCTAAACACATTTGGTAATACCTACTAAATAGCTTGAGTATTTTGATTAGTCCCAGACATATATACATGCAAAAAATCCATTCTGTGAGATGGTTCATAGATCAATAGGTTATAGATTTGGTGCATTCCCTATATTCAGTACACTAACACTCTGACACTGTAAGGTGCTGAAAAATGCTGGAAACTACTTCTGCTTTGCCTACCTTGGGGTGAAGTGTTCAAAGATTATATCATTTCCATGTAAAGAAGTAGTAATAATGTAATCACAGAATTTCATCACAAAATTAGAGCAACACACCTTAATAATTCCTATTTATAGAAAATATAAATCTATATAGTGAGCCACACCTTCTGAGGACAAAAATATCAGAAGTGTCTGAAGCATCTGTACTGTTTGAAGAAAATGAAAAGGAAGCCATATTCATTCAAGTCTGAGCATTCAGTTCTGTTACTGATCATGAAGGACCTGAAAAATTCAATCTGAAGAAGCAAGGTTTCAAGGCACCTTGAAAATAATTGAGAAAACACAAAGATCTACTATAGTTTTAATTTTGGTTGTTTTTTCTCACCTGTTCTCCATATAAAATCAGATCAAATACCGGAGAAAAAGAATCAGTAAGATTCTAACCCAGAGGCAGATTAGACTTGTCAGACTGAATTATAATATGTAATATGTTACTGAAGAATGAATAACATGTCCTAAACTTTTTTTTTGTTTGTGAATCAGATTTTCCCCAAATTTTCATTTTCTACTGTCTATATGGCTGCTAGAGATCACTAGACAGGTTGTTTGGACAAAAAATTGTTTTTATTTTTTTACATATTCAACCTCTTAGGGGTCTTTTCCAATCTAGATGATTCCATAGTTCTATATGGGGTCATTGGAACAAGAGGATAATTAAGATCCCTTCCGACCCAAACTGTTCCATGATTCTGTGACTCTATATGTAGCTTAAGAGAGGAAACATACTTTGTGTTTTCAGACACACTCCCAGACAACTGACAGTGTAAATTTATTGTCATTTGTCGTCATTTAACCCCAGCTGCCAACTAAGGCCCCCCCAGCCACTCCTTGGTGGGATGGGGGAGAGAATTGGAAGAGTAGAAGTGAGAAAACTTGTGGGTTGAGATATAGAGAGTTTAATAGGTAAAGCAAATGCTGAGTGCACAAGTAATGAAAAACAAAGAATTAATTCACTGCTTCCCATGGGTAGGCAGGTGTTCAACCACTCCCAGGAGAGCAGAGTCCCAAGTACGACCAATGGTGACTTGGGAAGAGAAATGGCATCACTGTGAATGTCCATCCCTTTCCTTCTTCTCCCTCCACCTTCATCTTCTGAGCATGACATCATATGGTTTGGAATATCCCTTTGGTCAGTTGTGGTCAGCTGTCCTGGCTGTGTCCCATCACAACTCCTTGTGCACCTCCTTGATGGTGGGGTGGGGTGAGAGGCAGAAAAAGCCTTAGCTCTGTGTAAGCCCTGCTCACCAATAATAACATCTCTGTATTATCAACACTGTTTTCAGCAGAAATCCAAAATGTGGCCCCATACCAGCTACTCTGAAGAAAATCAATTCTAGCTAACTTTGGCTAATCAGCCAAACCCAGTACACTATAATTTTTAATTAAGTAAACAAATATTCAAAATAACTGTCTACCTACAGGTATCTTAGGCATGGTGAAGTACTTGTTAAATGTTTAAACTAATAAGGATCACTCCTGATACCCTGAACGGATGTGTTTTAATATGTGTCCTGAATTATTTTAACTTAATTTGCTATGAATACCAGACTGATGGAGGGTTCTTTAATTTCACTTTTTTGTGTGTATTTCTCTTGATAAATCTTTGTAAACTGTTTGTATCTTGAATTTAGTGAGTAAACAGTTCTTCTGGCTTCCACCTTGTGCTGGTGTTTGTTAAAGGTGACTTTAATTTATTTATCTAATATTAGCAGTTAAGTCCTTTCCTGTATCTTAATCCTTAACAGTGAGTTCATGGGACCCTCACAGAGATGCTTAGCTTCTCTAGCTAGCTCACCAAACATGAAGCAACACCTACATCTATGTAAAATGCATAGCCTTGTTTTGAAAACAGATGATGAAAGGATCTTCAAGCAAATAGAAGTAATTAGGAAAGCCTCTTGACATAGGGCAGGTTATTTAGGAATGATTCTGAAGCTACAGGTGTCACAGTGGTATTTGTGTGAAATACCTGAGAAACTTTGTTTCCCAATTTGAAGAAAAAGTGACTATTGAAGATTAAGCTTTAAAACAATTGTTGAGTCAATAAAACAGACAAAATTTCCCTGAGGGATTTAGACAATTAGAAATAGAGCTGTAATGAATACCATGAGCTGAAAATGAAACTTCTTCTCTTTTGGCTATTTTTTATGGAAAATAGCACACCAGAATCAAAGTGACTGCAATTAGCACTGATTTTGTCAGCAAGTTAGTAACAACAAAATAGTATCTCCTAGAATGTGATCTATAGATAGTGCCATTACAAAACCATTATTAAATGCTAATATTCCATGCCCACTACAAGAATACATTTTAAATCAACGTTAATAAAATTGATATGCATACTCTAAGATTTGACAGAATGACTGCACATTGTTTAATAATATAGTGTTTAATTTTAAGGGGTTGAACATCCAAGCAAAATCTGTTTAAAAATATTTGGCTAACCTTTTTTTTAAGTCATGGATAAACTGAATAGGATTTACTGAATGCATCATTAACAAGTTCAATTATGTATTTTTCTGTATCAAGTCCCTTCTTCCACTAAATTAGGTGAATATATACTACCCTACTTTAAATAGACCTTGCTGGCACAGTCCTAATGGTCCTGCATCAACTAAAATAAATAAATGAGAAATATGCAACAAAAATACTAAAAAATGCATTTTTCTCCTCGTATTTCCCCAATGTGGAGGGTTTTTAAACTAGTTACTTCATCAAAATCCATATCCACTGGTTATTGATGTGCTGTAGTGTTGGAAGAGGACTTTAAACTTTGATCACCCTTTTTGCCTCACAAATGCTTGAAATTAATCCAAACAAACCTTTCACAGTTCTTAGAATATATAAATTAAGATAGTTTTAATGAACATTTTTAATTAATTGAAGTTACCTCTATAATTTTGTTAAGTTATTGGAAAACTATCATGCTTGCGGTTTGAGTCATGCATAGAGAAATATGTTTCTAACGTAAAATGCATCTTTCTATATCTTTCATCTATCTAAAATCTAAATATCTAATCTAATATCCAGGCAATATCTATATGTACAAAGATGTGGGTATTTGTATATTAGGAAATAGAGGGGAAATATCTTAAAATATTTTGAAGTTGACTGTCATACCTGTGATACTGTGTATCATTCATATAAAGAATTGATACTCTTTTTCAATAGTCAGCTTTTTACTATAAAAATTTGTATGCACATGGCAAATTCCATGTGCATTTGGGAAACAGACATAATTAGATGCAGTTTAACTTTTCTTGGCGAGGGGTTGGTGAATTACATATTTTGCTCTATTCAGAGACTAATCTATGTCTTGTATCCTCAACAGCACAGTACTTACAAATACAGAATTTTAGCTACTCCATACAGAGCAGATAGAATATGCAGGGTTATTGTGCACTGGGGAGACTGTCATCTACAGACTTCAAAATGTGAAAGTATAATGGATTCTTCATATAAATTGCCATCTGGGGATGAAGGGTCAAGTCTTTATAACATGAAATGAGATCTTTCATAGTCTTGTTATAGCATCAGTGATTAAATGAATAGGAAAAAAAGGTTGGGGGCTTTTTCTTTCTTTTTTTTTTTTTTTGTTGGTGAGAAAGTGAATCTAGAGAATCTGTGTTGACAAAAAGCTGGGTTATCTGAAAGACCAGATTCTCTTTCCTTAAAATGATCCTCAAACTTTCTTTAAAATCATGTCTTCTTTTTTATGCACAAACTGTTAAACAAGGCACTTTTGCCAATAATTTTAGCAAATTCTTTGACTTGACTAATGAATCAGACAAATCATACTGCACTGATGGTTTGGGAGCATCCAGAAGAAAGGAAAATGTAGGTGGTGTTTGTTTGGGGACGCTTATAGGTCCTAACGGGGTTTCTTCAGAGCTCAGGATCTGTCCGGTCAATGTATATCAAGTATTTAAATGCTTTGTCAGACTAGCTAGGAAAAAATATAAACATTTGTACCAGACAAGGTGTTAAAAGCTTGTGTCTAATTGATTTAGCTTAAGTTTCTGTTTTGGGGAAAGCTGAACCCATTGTCCAAACTACACTGATTGTAGTGACCTGAGCTCCACTGACTACACCTCAGTTCTCACCTTGCTCTGCACTTGTGGTATTAGTAAGGAGAAGAAAGGAACTTAACTGTCCTCCAAACTTGCAGCAAAGTATGCATCCTTTTGGAATACCTACATTGCTTGAACCTGTGGTAAGTACAGATCGGAGACTACACTGCTTGACCCAAACACTTGTGGAAAAGGAAAATATTGAGTGCAGTTATTCTTACTTTCTGCATAGAAGAGTAGAAAAAAGCATAACCTAATCTATTGTGAATTAATATAATCGTGAGATAGTCTGCTCCTGTCTGTGGTATATTACTAAACTAAATCATTACAATGCTGATATTTACTTTGAAGCAACACGAAATGGTTCAGTTTTATGCAACTAAAACCAATTATATAGTTAGTTGATTCTAAACATTCAATATCAATAGGGAAACATAATTTAAGGCTATTTTATTTACTCTCTATCATTTTAATAATATATGTAAAGTATAGGTGACAAGGCACCAGAAGTAATTTTATACAAGCTACCAAGCAAGCAAAATAATAATGATCAGCTATATATTGAAAAACTTTTTAAAAAGTTGTTAAAAAGTTAAAAATGAGGTTTTTGTTCTTGAAAAGTAATCATTTACCAAAAAAAAGTATAGGAAAAAAAGTTACCTTCTTAATAAACTGTTTTGTTGGGAATTCTGTTGTAAAGGAAATAATTTTGGTTCTGTGTGCTTGGTTATAATCCCCAAATTAACTTTGACCTGTTTTTAATTATATTTATTGCTGTCATGATTTGGAAAGAGAGTATTTTAACTCTTCAAAAATATGCAAAGCACCCCTTACATCAGTTTATTTGCTATGACAGGTCCTGTTGATATTGATAGATTTTATATCTACAGAACTATTTCAAATTAATATCTTTAAGTATAAATCGAAATATCTCAGAGGTGCACTGAGCTTCAAATTTTATTGCAATTGCTAGTTACTGAGACTGGGAGTTCTCCTTAAAAACAAACATCAGTACTAAACCAAAAC
Organism: Pomatostomus ruficeps; assembly: GCA_013400735.1. NCBI lineage: Eukaryota > Metazoa > Chordata > Aves > Passeriformes > Timaliidae > Pomatostomus > Pomatostomus ruficeps. Next base: position 16,507 of record VYZT01036023.1, on the reverse strand, counting down.
CAGGCTATAAAGCTTTCATACTTCAGTTAGATTCCAAGCTGGACTCAGTGCAGGGATCTGTGAATGAAATTCCTTGTTCTTCCCTATATACTGATTTAAGCAAGTAACTCTGTGCTTCCACAGAAATAGAACTCTAACAGCAGCAGTTCATTTTTTCACTAAATATTTATCTTTTTTTTTTAATGTTTACATTTATTTGTTTATAAGATAATTTAAAAAATCTTTATCTTCTAAGCAGAAATAATATCTTTATAGCATGCAGTGAGGTTTTCACATTCTGGAAGAACCAAAGAGCAGCAAAACCAATATCTGATAACCTTTTATTAATGACTATGGAAGCTGAGATCTAACAATGATCCTGAGGCTCAAACCTAAAATCAAGGGTGCACATGAATGTCTTTCTAAGGAGGTACTTTCCCAATTTTGGCCTGTTATTTATGTTGTGGTGGCAGTTCCCTAGCTCATTTGGGATGCCTTTCAAGTGCAAGCGAATCTTTATTCAAAATGAGGGCAGGAAGATAAAAGTCTGACAGCTTTCTATGGCAAATAAATGAGGAGTGTTGGAGTGAGGACACAAGACTGGGTATTTTCAAGGTTTCCTTTGAAGGAAACTTTTGTTCTAGAAACATCTCAGCCAATAAAAAGACAACTTTCCTCAACCAGGGTGCTTTCTGTAAGAGCACAAGACCTGACAAATTGATTCAATAAAAATTTTTGCTTCAGTCTCTGAGGTCTTGAAGGATAAAATTTGCCCATCTCCACAAGCGCAAGAGAGGAGAAGCCTCCTGTGAAGAGGGGAAGCTGCGGCTGGGCAGCTGCTGAGTGCTCCCAGGCACTGCCAGCACGGGCATGAGTTGGGTACTGCGACACCTGCAAATGCTTGCTATGTGTCCTGTGCACACACTGCTTACTGGAGTCCAGGAGTTTGCCTCTAGCTTGTCTGGAAAACAGAAAACTTGAATGGTGACATTGCATCTCTTTCTGAGTACACATAAAAAAAAAGAAGAAATGTCAAATAAAAGATTATTAATTTCTTTAAAATAATTATAGTTTGATTAGATCATGGTATCAGGTTTGTAATTCAAGGACTTCATTGTTATACTAGTATAGGTTTCCTTTTCTACTTTTTGCCCTATTAATCAAAATTGAAATTCTAATCCTTATCCCTTAGAATGGTTCAGTGAAATATGTGACTCAGATATAATATTCAAAAGCTTGCTACACCAAGCTACTAAAAAAGAGTTTTTTAATCAATCAGAACTTCTGAATTATTCTACAGCCTAGCACTTCACGGTTCAAACCACAAGTTCCTATAAGGTGCCTTAGCAGCGAATGTCAGTAAAAATTAAAACAAAAGAACAGGCATTTCATCAATGCTTTATTCTGGTGAGACAGTTTTCTTGGGTGGCACAATTATTCATACATTTGAATTGATCATGGTAATGCCTCTGTGCACTGACAATTGATACAAATGAGATAAAAAGGAATATTTAGTCATCAGATGATAATGTCTCTATTTAAAATTATGTCCTAAGTTAAATGGGACAATAATTGTCATGAATTAATATTGAGGAGGACTAAATCTGAAGCTGCCACTATGTGTTAAAAATACATAGTGTCATTGACATTTTCACTATACATGTCAATTAAATTCACAATTAGTGTTAGCTTTGAGGAATGATCTGACATGTGAATGGGCCACAGAATCAGGATACACACCAAAAAACAAATTAAAAAGCTTCATAATGTGAATATACAATTAAATAAAATTTAAAACAATATAATTAGAAATAAAACAAAATATATGATATGGAGATCAGTACAAAGCTTTCTGTTAAGTTCTAACTCTACCACATTCTGAAGACAGTATTCTCATCACTGACTACCACCAAGTAGTCACAATTTCTTTTGGCAGCACATAGAAATCTCTGTTTGGAGTTTATTTGTTGCACAAGGAAATATATCAATATAATATGTTCTGAAATACGTTCTGAACTGATACTTGAATGTCATATGAGCATTTCTTGGGTTTTGAGGGCATAATACTATTCTATTATTTTTAATGATGAACTTAATTATTAATTTAGTGCTTCTGTGATGAAGGATATTGAGTGTCATATGAGACATGACATTATTTATTTTCCGTGGCACATTTTTACAGACATATCCTCTGTAAAATTTGCATTGTGATTCACTGAGGTTTTTAATCTGATACTGAAAGAACTGGATTAGCACTCTGCATAAGGGTGGGTTCTCATTCCTTCTTTTTTCTCCAGTCATTAGTGCTGATTGGTATCCATGCAGCTGGACAGTGAATAAGGTCAGGAACAGATCCAGGTTAAAACTAAGCCAGCAAAAAATAAGGTGGTGGGAAGCTTAATTTAACTGTCTGGCTTTTGCATGGCTCCTTAAATTCTTTTGCTGGCTTAAGGGAGAGGGAGCAAAGGACTACTGAGGAATGGTGAGGGTGTTTAGAGACAATACGAGTTTATGCAAGCTTGAAGTGTTCACAGAGCCATATATAGTGTTCACCTTGGTAAACTCTTGTGACTCCATCACTGTTATGCCATTTCAGAATATAAAAAGGCTTTTAAAACTCCGGACTTTAATTAGAAAATTGCTAGAAGGAAATAAAGCATAGAATGAATCACCCTGTGACAATGAAGTTTTGTCTACTATTGTGTGCATTTTTAAAATCCAGCTGCTTTAGCTTACATTAGGTAACTACATCTTCCTCTCCTTAGAAGAAATTGTTGTGTGCAAATCATCTCAGGAAAAAAGGCAGTCATCAGTAAGAGAAAATTTATTTTTCTAATGCAAATGCTGGTTTATTATAAGAGCTATAGACTTTAGCTCATAATGTATAATGTAATCCTTAGAAATAAAATAGTGGCATTAATTTTGAGACAGACTGTTCACATATCATTTAAAACATAAATGATTGGATAATACTGAAAGACAAATCAAAGACAAAATACTGCTCCTACTATTTCAGGCTCTCTTCATGCTGCAGGGGGAGACTAGGATTTTTGTTTTCTACACTGAAATAGAAGTGTGTTTTTAAATGCAGAAAAAGAAAAAAAAACATGGATTTGTGAGAGACCTCTTTAATCCTAATCCAAACACCTTTTTACAGGAGGCAGCATCATCATATAATCCTCTCTGAAATGGTATCAGATTCCTACATCAACATCCTGCTTTTCTGCTTGAAAGTCTTTATGAAAATCTCCCTCCTTTAATATTCTAAAACCTCGAAATTTTTCAACTCAAGTGACCAATTAATTTATATTCTCTTTGCCAAAGTCTGGTTTACTTAGGCTCTTGGCAATCTGATTTTACCCTTTTTGCCTCCTCCAAGACATATTCTTAATAAAGAAAGGTGATACAACAATGATAGCATTAATTGCTAATTCTGATTTTCCAAAACCAGGCTTTGCTTGGCAAAATGACAAAAGGTTCCCTTCCTTTCACATAGTGTGGTGGGATGTTCAGGGAGTTCAGGGAGAAGAGCAGGGGTGTGTTTTTGTCTTCCCAGTGGAAGCACCTGCAGTTGACTCTGACAGTAGACCTGCTCCTTTCTATGTGCTTTGTCTTTTGGGTACAAGTGGTAGATCTTGAATTTTTCTTATTTTTGAGTTGAATAAGAAATACTTACCAGGGACCATTCACAAAATCAGTAAAGATGAGGCCATGTTATTTTGGTGGGGGTGAGATTAGAGCCATGAGGATATGAGCCATGGTGAGCTACTTGCCCTGAGGGCCAGCTGATAGTCCATGGTCCATTTTATTACCAAATGTTAATGATCATATTCAAAAGGATTGATTGGACTGTAAATTTTGCCTTTATTCCCAAACTGGTGAAATAACTCAGTTTTTGTTTTCTAGACCATGCACACAATTCCTCTTTATCTTAGTTAGAGAGGAAATCAAGTTACACACTAGCAATACCTGTCACCAACTGTGGATGCAGGAGTTTGTTCAGTGAAAAATAAACATCTCTTGTAGCTATGACATCACAGCTATATTTTCTCAAACAGCACACAATAATTTATGTATTCTGTCCTTGTAAAATGTCATGAAGAGGTTACAGCTTTTTTAGAAAGGTGAGTTACTCAAAAGAAATATGATTTTAAAAACAAATATATAGTTACTTCTGTATTTTGTTAGATTTCCTATTAGCTTTTTTTATTTGTTGGCTATTAGTCTGATAAACCATCTAGAATTATTTCTGTTACTTGAATGGAAAAAATATTCAAAGCTCTGTAGCCTAATATTCAAGATTCTGTACTCTAAAGATTTACAAAATCACATAATAATTTATTTTTATCAACATGAAAGTTAAAACCTTTCTTTCTGTCAAAACTCCTGACCAACAGTACTGTTCCGATGTTTATGAAGACAAACAAAATTTTGGGTGTAATGCAAGTCTATTTTACATATAAATTTTATCCTGTATTTCCAAACTAATCTTTGATTAAAAAGTATGTTGCTCTCAAGACCTACTTATATTTCAGGGCCACCATATCTTTATTTTCTTATTCACTGTTCTTATTCTTGTGTTTCTGTGTGACACTAATCTTGTAGAAACATACTACTTACATCTGCTAAAGCACTTCATATGGGTTCAAGTGGTTGTTAGAATTCTCTCCTCTTATAATAAGCAGTATTTGGTACATTCAGAATATTGTGCTTTGAACTAGAATAAATGCTCCGTGCTGTGCAAGCAGCACCATCATTATGAGGTGATAAAACACTTCCCTTATCTTCTTTATTTACATCTGAAGTGGAATTAACAGCTGTAATAGCAGCAGGCCTACTCAGGATATGGGAAATTTGATTGAATTTTGTTGTAGAAAATGAGTGTAGAGCTGAGCTTAGCCAGCTGATACTGACTCACTCACTTACTCATTCTTCAACACTGTTTTTTCACTTCTGAGATGGATTTATTTAATTTTAAATTGGTCTGAACTGTTCAATCAGAAAAAAAATCAGAAATTTTCAAGTGAAACTATTCCAGCAAAGATTTTGTAGAATTGTAGAATTCAGCAAGAAATGAAAGAAGTTTGCAACTGTTACTCTACTTTTTTCCTCAAAGCCCCAAATTTAGAAAGCAGAAGCAGAAATATCCTCCATTTAATTAATATATAGAAAGCACAAGAACTGCATACACATTGCCATTGACTTCATCTTTCTGATCACAGACTGCTGCAGACTGAAGGGGATTTATGCTAGTGGTGGACTCACAATAGTGGTGGACTCAAACTCTCATTGGAGGGGGTGAGTGCTGCAGCCGCGAGTAGTATCTTGGGAGGTGGGATGCAGGTTAGGAAAAAAGTCTTCACTATAAGGATATTTCCACTTTGGAAAAGCTCCTAGAGAGAGGCAGGGAGTGTTCCACAATTCTTGGGTTTTTCAAGACTGCATTGCGCAAAGCTGTGATGGAACCAGTCTAGTTCTATGAAAAGGCCTGCTCCACACAGGAGAAGCAGATGAACTTTTGCTTGATTGTTGTTCAAAGTAGGCCCTGTACAGAGATAACTTCCAATTAGTGTTTCTATGATTTTACAAAATAGCTGAAATCCTATAACACAACATGCAATGCATAAAGGATTTGTTTAATCCTATCAAATTCCCATCTTAATCTTTCAAACTCAGTTCACTTAAAGGCAGATTTTGGAATTTAAAAAAATACTGGGATGGATAAGGCAGTCACATCTTTGTTCTGGATGACCGTTTATCTAACTGTGTTTAAAATCAATTTTAGCAGATACGTTAGCAAATATTTTAGCTATTTCAGAGGGGTACACAAAGAGAATAATTTATTGTACTCTGGAGAGAATGGTTGGATAATAATTTCCACCTAGTTTTAGACTTACAGGAGTTAGACTTTCATGTCTAACACAGCCAGAGACATATGTTAATCAATCAAGAAAAACTAGCACTTTGTGAGGGTATGCTGGTTTTCCTTACAGTTGTCTAAGATCGAGAACATGAATCACCATCTGAAAATGCTGGTTTCTCTGCATTATGGAGTTTCTAAGATGACTCAGACACAAAGATTTTGAATACCTAAACTAGGGCACATGAATACAAGGCTTGACACTGTATAACTGAAAATATTTTTATTTTATACAACAAAGAGTGAGAGGAAATCAAGTAAGATTACAGCTTACCATTCTAATTCAACCCTTCATAACCTCAATATTATGTTTTGGGATATCTGATTCCAGTACATTCCAGTACTTTTAAAAAAAGAGGCTTTAAATTATTACTGTGTTTGGAGGTGAAAACACTTCAAATAATTTCAGCTACTTTGATCCTGTTTTTATTTTCCCTATGATGTATATAACAGAAAGTCTAAAGAAAAAAAAGGGGAAAACTTAATAGCTTAAACTTTCATTATACTATGTAAGCACATATTGCATAATAACAGCAACAATGAAAAACAGTAATGCTGACAACAACTCTGTTTCATGACAAAGTATCTTGCACGTTCCCTTGGATAAATCCAAGTGAAACTTCCCCTTGATCAATTATTCAACAGATTTCATGAAAGGAAGAAGTCTTTATATATTCTTATTCAACTGCAATGTAAGGTACCTTCATCTTCATAGCTGTCTTTTGGTGTCTTGGTCAGAGGCATGGCGATGCATTTTGATTTTGACTGATGTCAACATAAACAGTTTAGTCTTCAGATTTTCATTGTTGCACCCATCAGACCTCTGAGATACGAAATATGACATGATAATATCTAGGCTGAAGCATACATCATGAAGGCAATGTTGAGTTATATGAGAATTGTTATAATTGCGGCGAAAACTTATCTAACTTATCACAGAAACAATAAATATTTGATCTTCATAAAGGCAACAACTTGACAGGTCAAGAAAAATTGTGAAAATGAGAGTCACCCGGCCATTTATGCTCTGCTCTAATAAATCCATTCATTGCACTGGAATCAATCACTCTCTTTAAATCATTGACCTGCATCTTAGTACTCAAGTGATGCACATCTATTATACAACTGTAGAATAGTCAATCTTGGTCTAGATATTTTTACCTTGCAACTGAGAAATTGTTTTAGATACTATTTACTGATTCCCGCATCATTAAAGTTAATTTTCCCATGGTAGTGAGAGCATAACTGAAGCTGAAATAAGATTTGAAGTATTCTTGTGTGGTCAGTATTGAAATGAGTTGTTAAAATTCTACAGGATCCAACTCTACTTATTATTTTATGTGTATTATACCAGCCTGTTGGAAATTTTCAGGGATCTTCATAATTATAAATCTAAACCTGAAGTGAAGCATGTATAGGTCCTAATGATATCTGTTTTCAGAACATAAGTACAGGTTTTGTACCCATTAATAAAATTTTATTGCAGATCTCAGAGTATTGTACTGGCATACCTCATATGTGTTAGATAGGCATCTGGCATATATATGCAAGTGTTGCAAAGTAGGCAGCTGACAGAGCAAAAGCGCCAGAAGGCAGCAGTTTGTTTTGATGTGCTGCATCTTTGCCATCTGGGGAGTGAGGTACTACCATCAGAAGAAATACAACTAAGGCTATTTAAAGAACTCACAGCAGCTACTATGAAAGTATAAACCTGAAAGGACAGCTATTACTGTTTATTGATTCCTTACAGAAAGATTTACTCACAGTGCTTCTGAATTGAATTTCTGATTAATAAATTTCTTGGTCACATTTGCTGAACATTTTCTTACTTACTTTTAAAGAGTTTTGCTCTAACAGCTTTGGCATCTGGGTCCATAATAAAAAAAAATAGGTAGAAGGAATTTAATATTACATAGATTATATTACATTGTTGTTGTTATGGTATATATATATATTATAGAACTAGTCTTAATTAGCATTATTGCTGTATGCAGAATCCTGATAGGGTCAGCAGCTCATTCTAATAGGGACAGTAGGGGATGCTCATAAGCAAAAGATAAATCCCAGTGGAGATACATTGCCATAGAAAAAAAGCATGAGCCAGAATTTTTTTTTTTACCAATTCATTCAGAAATATAACAGATATTTTTTGGTGAAAAAAACAAGAAGAAAAAAGTGCAGGAGAATAAAAATACACAATGTGTCTGATCTTGTAATAAAGGCTCCTATTGAAGTCTACAGTGTTTTTCATGTGGGGTCATCACCTCAGAACAGCACATTAAACTCTTCTAAGATTCACAGTGGGATATAATAAGAGGAAAACTAGTCAAAAGACTATGAACTTAAAAGAAGTGGCAACTGGCTATAGTGGTCTTTAGAAAGGGAATAGTGCACAGAACAAAACAGGCTTAGTAGCTTTTTTGAGATGTGAAACAGCCTGTGAGTTTCAAGAATGGAACAGGCAGGGCACAAGAAAGGGAATTTCACAAAAAAACCCCCCCACATCCTTTTTTTTTACAAGAAGGAGACCTGTTTCTGAAAATTTTTTCATGAAAACAAAAAGAAGAAGGAACTGCAAGGATTCACTATGGCTTCCTGAACTAAAACTAGCTCATTCCCCATGGGAAAAAACAAGAAAAGTGACAAAGGACAATACCTTCTTAATTAAAGAAAGAATGGTTACTGTATCTTTGCTTCATCCGTTCAATCATACAAATACAGAATTCAACAGGAATTATATTATATTTTTCTCATTCTCTGTCTTGCCCAAATAAAAAGCTGACATATGCCTTATTTGCAGGCCTTGTTAATGTATACATCTACCCTTGTTATAAGACTGCTAAATACACAGATGAGAAAGGTTAATGCACAGATTTCAGCAAGTGAGAGAATTTTCTCTTTCTGCCTTGCAGCTAGCACAAAGATTTCCTCTAAAAAACATATTTAGCCTCCAAGGTTGTCACTGTGGAGTTGCAATCTATTTTTAGTGATTTTAACATAAACTCTAAATTAAAAATAGCAAGGATTTTCATTCAAAAATGCCTAGTGAGGGTTACTTGCAAGTACTATTTTTGCCTGATCTTACTACTTAGTATTATTTTAGCAAACAGCTGGTGCAAACAGGAGGGAAAATAGATGTGCTTTAATGCCCTGTCTGTCTGACTGACTGGTAAGTGCTGTTGAAACGCGCTATGTTGACTTCATGAGTGAATTGAGCAAATGCGAATTGTCAAGTCAGTTAACGTTTCCTGTTCCCATAGCTCTGACTTCCAGCCATGGCAAACATTGTCACTATGTTGCCTGAGCTCTACCTTCGCCTTTCCAATGAATAAGGATTACATAGGTTATTGCTCAGCTACTGTGCTATGTCTCCCTGGTACGTGGGAGAAGTGTTATTGGTGGCACAATAACCCTTGTATCTCCATGATAGCATGTAAATCATCTTTAATTAAACTTCTAACTAAAACTGGAAGTTGCTGCACAGTGAAAGAGAGTGTGAAGAACCTGTGAATCTCTGTTGCATTCAGCACAGGAGTGTCCTGTCACACTGGCAACCCACAGTGCTCTCAGAAAAAGGCCGTGTTTTAAAGCAAGGCTGGACACCAGCTATTTCTTCTTTAGAATTAGCCTCACTTGTCCCTGAAGGGAGAGTTTAAGCTCCAGAGTGTTCAAAGTTATTGTACTGTGTTGTTATTATGGAACTCCAAGAAGAACATGAAATCAGAACTTTAATCATAAGATTTGAAAATACATTTGTCAGAAACATCTATGCCCTAAAAAATATATGAAGAAGAGTCAAATCAGAATGTAGAGAAAATTTTACTGTGTTTTTTATTTACATTAGTATTTGTGTTACTGTTTTATGTCAATCTTCGTTAATATTAAAAAGCTTACTTCTTTTCCAGAGAGGTAATTGAATTTTATCTAACAAGTTTCCTTTCTGGACAAAAGCTTTGAAAGAGTTCCCTTGATGAAACTAATAATCAACCTAAAGTGAAAGTCAAGACTCATCTTAAAAAAGACAGCTTGAACAATAAATAGAGAAAATAATAGAATATAGATTTCACAGTTAAAGGATTATCTCTTTAATTAGGAAGGCTTAGCACTGTTAGATAATGGTTGGCAAAGAGAAAGTGAGCAAACCACATATTACTCAGAAGTAGCCTATAAATCTGCACAGGCAAGCTATTTGGCTGATTAATTTCTTCCCCAGCACTCTGTGTTACACTAAATAACACATAGACATCCTGCAAGCTACAGGCTTTCTTGGAAACTTGTTTTACTACTATTCCATGTTTTTAATTTTGTATTACTTCTCAGATATCCTTTAAAAAAATCAACTGTATAACCTGTGCACTCTGGTTAACACCAGAAAGGTGAGGGTAATTGAATTCAATCTTTTTCAGACAATCAGTGTTGGAATACAGTTATGTCACAAAACCCCCACATTTTGTGTCTGAGTTTGCCTCATTTCAGTATAGCTACATTGTGTCATTCATATGACTAAAATAGACAATATCTTATGAAATACGTGTGACTGAACGTACACTTTACAGCACATATTTGATCATTTCAGTAAAAGCAAATTTTCTGTGATCATCTATGTCATCCAAATGCTCAATGAAAGTAAACAAGAAAAGTCTAAGAATACTACCACACTTAAATTCACATTAACTTTGAATGATTTGCTACATATTCTCTGTGCTTCAGAAATGACTCACATCAACACATGCAAGAGCTGTTCACATGAGCAGTGATTCCAGTTACAGGTGATGCATGGCTCCATTGTGCTCCTCTGTTTTTGCATGTTAATCCTTTTGCCTGTAATAATCTTGTTTAAATAACCCAAATAATGCACACCATTGTAGTTTAATAATTACCACTGACACATGGCTAACTCAGTCCTCCTCAGCTACTCTGGCACATTTTCTGTGTTAGACATGCTGCTCTTTGACAGTCACAGCTCAAGTGCAAACTACTCTGACTAAGTGTATGCTAATGGACAATTTAGGTGTTGTACCAGGCACAATTCTAGACATTTTAAAAAATCTCTGAAACACAATGATTTTTCTTTTCTTGTAATGTACTCTAGAGTCTTCACCAGATATGATGTCTTATCTAGTTTTATTTCTTTGTTAAGGTTTTTTTTTTAAAGTAAGTACCTCTCTAACAGGTTTTTTATATGATGTCCATAGATACTAATATTGTGAAACGGTGATGAAAAAGGAAACTGTTTCATTTTTGGGACAAGGCTGGGATTCCCAAAGCTCCTCTGTATTTTTCTGGTGTAGATAAGAGAGACTTAAAAACTGATAATGTACACCAATCTGTATATGAAGAACTTTACTGCTCTTTATGTGCAATTCTACCCTGCTCTTTTCCACAAGTTCTAAAGGCTGATGAAAGGCTGCGCTTTTCCAGTCCTGAACAGAAATAGCAGAAGTAGCAGACCTAAAAGAGAAAGAGCATATGTTTACTTGGGGTAAAGTGAACAAACTTCATAATCTCTGGTAGACTTAAAAGAATCTTTAGTAAAAATTATTCATTATACTTTTTAAAGTGCTATAGTTAATATATGTGCGTAAACAGAACCTCTCACTTCCACTCTAAAAAAGCAAAACCTGAAAAAAACCCTCACTAACCAAACACAGAATTAGGTCAATGTAATTTTGGGATCAAAGGGCAAAACTACTTTAATTGCATGATTTTGCATTCGACTGCAATAGCAATAGAACACAGACACAGTGAAAGAGAGGGCACATCTGTTTTGGATGCTGGGTCTGTGGGAGCGGAGTAATTCTGAAACATTGTATACGTTGAACTGTACTGTACATCATCTATTTATTACTAACTTTGGAGATAACACACTTAGTAGCTGAACAACCTTGTACCTTAGGTCTCATAAAGGGAGATATATTTACAGGGGCCACTAAGTTTAAAAGTATAGTACATCAGTATGCAGTGGGTGATGATCACAGAGGGGAAGCATGAAGAGGGTAGGGCATTTATAGTCTTTTGGCACCATTAATTTTAATTTGAAACTTGGGTTTGAAAGTAAATTGAAATGAGGGCACAGGACTTTGCAAAAAGTTCCCTTGGAGTCTGAGCCTACCTAGAACAATGAACAGGGCTGAAATGCTGAGTATTAAATAACTTGGGAGATTTGAGCTGATACAAACCCCTGTCATTCAGCTGTATCCTGCTCTGCCCCTTTCATTAAGTGCTTGGGAACACCATTGCTTGACATGGCACTTTAGGAGAAATGAAAGACATTCTATGCCATAGGAGTGGGAAACTCTGGGGCCAGGAGTGTCACCACTCTCTTTTAGAAGCACTGCTTGAGAGTATTTGAGCATATTAGTGTGTGAATTCAATTACTGGACTTTATGGAGTGTACCCCCTAAAGATGATAAAGCACTGCCTATGTGTTCCTAACCAGCTGCTTCCTGCCTTCAGCAGCTACTTCTTGCAAAGTGCTATTCTACTCCCTAGGACAGGGAGTAGAATAGCACCTAGATCTTCAAGAGAATGAAATGGCCAGTTAATAGCTTATGTGGACAGTGAGGATCGAAGAATTTATTCAGCCTTATAATAGTCTGTGTGGATAGTTTCATGTATCTAGATATTACCAGATGCATTACCTCAACTGCTAACATACGACACTAAGGTAATTTATATACCAGCACTTTTATAACAAGAACTTAGACTTCTAGAAATTCGTTTTCCAGCCCTGTGAAAGAAGAAAGATGGATCTCGACAGTTTTGACTGAGGAGTCAAATAACTGTAATGAATCAAAGTATATTTCTAGCTGCCACATATAATGCGCTAACTATAATGTTACTGAACAAAGCTATTTTGGTAAAATACCAGCAAAAGAATTAACTGGAGCCTCTCTTTTTACCTCTTTGGGCTTATCATCACTGTCCTGGTTTCAGCTAGGGTAGAGTTAATTTCTTCTCAGTAGCTGTTACAGTGCTGTGTTTTGGATTTGGAATGAGAATGGTGTTGATAACACACTGATATTTTGGTTTTTGGCTAAGTGGTGTTTATCCTATGTCAAAGACTTTTTTTTTTTCTTGTCTCATGCCCTACCAGTGAGGAGGTATGCAAAAAACCAAACTGGGAGGGAGCATAGCTGGGACAGGTGACGTGAACTGACCAAAGAGACATTCCACCCCACAGAAAATTTTGCCCAGTATATAGGAGTGAGTTACCCAGAAGGGTGGCCAGTCTGGTTTTGGGAAGGGGGGTCTGGCATCGGTCAGCAGATGGTGAGCACTTGCATTGTGCATCACTTGTTTTTTTACCTTTTGATTATCATTATTACTATTTACAATTATTATTGTATTTTACTTTAATTTCAATTATGAAACTGTCCTTATCTCAACATACAAATTTTACTTTGATTCTTCTCCTCATTCCACTGGGGAAGGGGAGGTATGGGGGGGAATGAAAGTGGGGTTTTGAGGGAGTGGCTTTGGAGTGCTAAATTTTCATCTGGGCTTAGAACCACAAGAGCCACAAATGAAGGAAAGCCCAATGCGTTTATACTTATGCCATTCTTAACATCTTTATTTGTTCCTCTTTGTATATATAGATGTTTTTTACTAACCATAAAAATAAGAATTCAAGAGCAGTCTCTCTTTCTTAGCTCACTAGGAACTGTCAGCTAAAAACTTTTTAATTTTGTACAATGCTTTGTTATAAAATTCATCTGAGTTTGTAGTAGATGGGAATAATAAAAAAATAAGCATATATTTAATGTGACTTCTTTTCAATGTTTAATTTTCCTGAAAAAAATAACAAACACTATATCAAAATAAATGAACTTTTTTTCTGGTTTTTTGAGTTTACTGACTAGTTTTATTTGTTGCCTGAGCAAAATTATTAGTTATTAATATATATATATATATTAATAATTATCTGCTTCAGCTGTGTTTTAATTTCAAATTGTGTTGTACAGTGTAGAGAGAGAACAGCTTCCTGAGCCATTCAAAGTTGTTTTAAGTCCATATTGCCTTTAGAGTAGAGTTGAGGCGGCCATGTAGATGAATAGTCAATACCAAGCCATAATTACATCTTTGATTAGTGTAAGTAATCCAAATAACAGAAACATGAGAAGCTGAGGTCATTTGGCCTGAAGAAAAGGAGGCTTAGGTGAGACTTTATCGCTCTCTACAACTTTCTGAGAGGAGGTCGCAGTCAGGTGTGTGGGTTGGTCTTTTCTCCCAGCTAACAAGTGATAGGACATGAGGAAATGGTCTCAAATTGCACCAGGAGAGGTTTACAATAGAAATTAGGGAAAATATCTTCATGGAAGACGTGTCGAGCATGGAACAAGCTGCTGAGGGAAGTGGTTGAGTCACCATGCCTGGAGGCATTTGAAAGACATGTAGATGTGACACTTAGGGACATGGTTTAGTGAGGGACCTGGAAGTTAATGATTGGACTCAAGGACTTTAGACATCTTTTCCAACCTAAATGATTCTGTGATTCTATTCAATAATTCTTTGAGTCAATGCAAGTTTTTCTTTTCTGACTGAAAGTAGCTACCATATAGTTTGATGGCTGAAATGTTGTGATGATTGAAAAATATTTCCCTATAAATTCTGTTCAAATAAAATGGATGCATATTTATCATTTTAAGTAGAACCTAACTCATCTCTCTCTCCCTCAGGAAGCCCAACACTTCACACAGGGCTTCATGTTCTGGTCTAAAAGACGGTGAGGAAACAAGAAGCATCCAATACATATTGGAGTGGGGATGTAACACATGGGTACAAGTGTTTGCTATGATACTTGTGGGAAAGGCACTCAGTCTCTGTAAGCTGATTTGGGTGTCTGTGCCCAGCTGCTGGCACTGGGGGCTGTGGGGTGACCACTGTGAGGAGAGGCTGGGGCTGCCTGGGCCCAACATGGCTCATTCTAGCTGGCTCCAATCCACCACAGGACACAGCTGAGTCTCTCTGCCAGGACAGCAGCCCCTGCTGTGATAACGAATTTAAAAAAAGGGAAAAAATGTCTGATGGAGAGAGGAGCAGGGAGCAAAAAAGGAATGAGAAACAGCAAAGGAAACACAGAGGTCAAAGGAGCAGAGGAGGTACTATAGGCATTGGACGAGGGATTCCCTGCCACCCGTGGAAGAGACCATGCAGAGCAGAGCAAAAGCATGAGGAGAGGGGAGGAGCACCTCTATATACTGACTATAAACTTCAACCCCAACCTCCTGCTGCCTGGGGTAGGCAGAGGAGTTGGGAATGAAGTTAGGTCTGGGAAAGTGGGGAGGGTAAGTGTTGGTTTAATATTTGACTTCTTGTTTTTCACTACCTGAATTATTTAGTATATTTTCACTTTAATGGTCAATAAATTAATTTTCTCATGCTGAGCCCTTTTTTTTGCAGTAATTGGTAAGGGTCCTCCCTGTCTTTGCCTTAATCCATGAACATTTTTGCTCATGTTCTTCTTATTTTTCCTCTCCCATTCTGCTAGGAAGAGGGTGAGTAAGAAGCTGTGTGGGCATTTAGCTGATATCCAAGGCTAACCCATCACAACAATATACTCAAAAGTACCATTTAATAGTACTAATGCAAGATGTAGAAAAAGATAGATAACCAGATGCTGGGAATCCCAACCTGAGCAGTATCAGACAGGCCTCAGGTCATGGCATGCCATGCAGATCTTGTCCATGAGAGGTTCATCAGCATGTAGAGCTCTAATAGGATTTTTGTAGCTAAAACCAGCTTTATTCATCAGTTCTACTGTCAACCAGGAGCTTGTTTGCATGAGAACATGTTGCTTCACTTTTAGATACAGCCAAGGACCCATAGGTGGTGATATCACTGGTGCCAGGTGAGAGGTGTCCGCAGGCTTCTTCGTTGCAGAAGCCATCCGAGTTTATCCTGTGGCTAAGGGACTTGTGCCGCTGTCCTGGGGTGATTTTTATGCTCTGTTTTTTTTTTTTTTCTCTTTCCTATCGTCTGCTTAAGCCCAGGAGTGGGTCCTGTAACCTTGAGCTCGTAGAGAGAAAACCTGGCATGGTTTGTCTTTGTCTCTTTGAGATAAAGTGTGAGGTTTTTTTTTTCTTTTCTTTCCTTCCAGTAGTCTGTTCAGCTGTGAGTTAGGACAGAGGGGGTTTTTTTTCCCTTTCCCCTTCCTGCTGGGATTTCAGTTTTTCTTTTGGTTATTTTTATCTTTTTTTTTTTGGACTGTTCGGTGTATTTTTTTTCCCTATCCAAAAAAATCAGACCATCTCTGGGGAAGACAGTTGGTGGGACCCTCACCAGGAGCTGCCGGACACCGCGGGCCAGCCAGGCCGAACCTTCAGGAGGGGTGACATACTAGAGAAAAGAGAGACTCTGATAAATCTGCCATCTTTCTCCATGGTAGAGAAGGTTTACTGTCTAATATTATTCAAGTTTTGTTTTGTTTTGGGGTTTTTTTGT